>CABHPP010141839.1:21528-40583 GCA_902168425.1 Peromyscus attwateri | reverse complement strand
GGAGGAAGAGGGGGAGGGAGGGAGGGAGATGGGGAGAGAGAATCTTCATGATTTGGGGGATCCAGAAAATGAGCCAGGCATGGATGGGAAAAGGGTCTGTCAATGTTTGGAGGAAACAGGAGCGAAACACCAGGAAGTCGAAGGCTTGTTACTTCCTTTGTCTCTAAAACATGTATGGATTCATGGATGTTACTTGATAGTTTCAAATCCTAAAATACTGAAATGGTAAACAAACAAACAAATAAAAAAACAAAAGAACCCCCCCCAAACTCACAAAAAACAAAACAAAAAAGTACCCGCCCCTGTCTCTGCTGAAGGCTTTAGCTACCGGGTCCCCAGGCATGGGGAATGGAGGACAGCTGCTGTCTCAGGCGTGTGCAGGAAAGCTTCATTTCTCTTTGTGTAGGACTTCAGACTTGGCTGGCTTGGCAATGAGGTGGATGGATCGCTGGCTTTTCAGAATTCCAGGTTCATGACATCCGAAAGGTAGATTGGTTTCTCTACTTTTGAAAGAAAAGGGGTGGGGGTGGGGCTGCCATAGCCTAGTGAAATATATATACACATGGTTCGATGCTATAAGCCCAGTCTCTAAGTTGGTGGCATGGTGAACTTATGAACTGGTTGCTCCGTTGAAAATCCCTGCAATGCGGGTACACCATCCACCACCCGCAGAGACAAGCTTTCTGAGTTCTGAGCATTTCCTTTTTGCCACAGCTTTTTGTCAGGCACAAGGACAGGCCCTCAAGGGACAAGGCACAGTAGAAGCCACCTATATAATTTGCCTTGGCGTTGCTGTGACTACAGTATCTGCCAGGAACATGTTTTGGCTCATGGTTGAGATGTGTGTCTGCAGTTGCCTGGCCCCATGCACTGGAGGAGAACAGTAGTCAGCAGGACGGTCTGTCGGAGACCGGCTGGTGACATTGTGGTGTACTGGGAGGCAGCGAGACTGGAACTAAATGAAGGACCATTTATAACCTTCAAAAGCTCCATCCTAAGGCTCTAGTGAATTTCTTTGTCAATCATGCCCTTCTACAGGCGCCGTCCTGAGACAAGCTGTGAAACATGGGTTCAAAACACAAGCCTGTTGGGGACATTTCAGACTCAAACCATGATACCTCTGGAGCCGTCATGGAAAGCAGCTGCCTGAGGACACCTGAGTCCCGAGACACGTGCTGTCTTCACAATCGCACCCGAGATCTTTGATTCCAATGGGGTCCTATGGAGCCTATTCAGCTCAGAGTGATTAGGAACACATATTCTTGATTCAACTTAATGGGTTAAACCTCATATAGTCAATAGTTTGTAGCTTTGGGCTCCTTATCCATTGAGAAAACCAACTACATATTGAAAATATTTGAGGAAAAAATGAACCTGTGCTGAGCATGTGTAGACTTTCTCCCTTATCATGACTTTGTGAACAATGCATTACAATAGCTATAACATAGTATTTACATTGTACTAATAATTATAAGTTATCCAGAGGTGATGTGAAGTGTGCGGGAGGATTACTCAGGATACATGAAAACACTGTGACACTTGGCAGAGTGGACTTGAGCATTTCCAGGGCTCAGAACACCTGGACATCCTAGAGCGACTCTTTGGTGGATGCCAAGGGGGATTGACTGTTCCTTCCCTCTACAGCCATGCGTTGTGATCTCAAACACCTTCCAACATTTGCTCTCATTTACTCATTTATGCAAAACTTTTTTATTGCTCTGCTCTGTTTCTTATTGTATACAATACTGAGTTACATAAGGACATTCTCATTGAAATATGCAATGTACTTGGAGCACATTTCCCTCCACAGCTCACTGCCCTCCCTTTTCTCCTCCTCTCTCCTCTCATAAACAATTTCGGTTCTACTTTAATATCTTATTGTATGTATCTGTATGAATCTAGAAATCATAGATGAGAAAAAACCTAATATTTGCTTAAAACTGAATTGTTGCACTTAATATGACCATATTTAGTGCCATCCTTTTTTTTTTTTGCCAACAATACAACCTCATTCCTTTTTAGAGCTAAAATGATTCCAGTGTGTACGCCACACCACATTTTCCTTAACCACTCCTCTGCTGCTGGGCACCGAGGTTGGCTGTGACTACAGCTGCAGCAGATACTGACATGCAAGTGTCCCTATGATGTGCTCACTTGGAGTCCTTTGAGCAAATTCCAAGGGGTGGTAGAGCTGGGTCACACGGCACATCTATTTCTAGCCTTTTGAGAACCCCATGTACAGACTTCCAGAGTGACTAGACTGTTGACCTTCTGCCCGTAGTACCCAGGAGGAGCCCATTGCGTCCTTGCCGGCATTTATTAGTTTTCTTGGTGACTTCCATTCTGAGTGGGATGAGCGCGTAGCAGACTCTCAGTGTGTTTTAATTTGCATTTCTCTGCCAGCTAGTGATATCAAACATACTTTATGCTAACTGGCTGTTGTCTGTTTTACTTTTTTTGAGAACTGTCCACTCATTTCACCGGCCCGTTTGTTCATTGCCTGGTTTGACAGAGTCTTTAAGTTTTTGAGTTCATTGCTGATATTAATCTTCTGTCAGCTCCACAGCTAGCAAAGGTTTGCTCCCAGACTGCAGGCTGCCGCTTTACTCCATTGTTTCCTTTGCCATGCAGAAGCTTTTGAATTTCATGAAATTCCATTTATTAATTATTGGCATTATTTCCCAAATGACTTTAACATAGAACATAAAACTCTGCAACTCTTAGAGGAAAAAGTAAAGAAATAGTTCAAGATAAATTGAGTTTTATGTTGCATGTTAAGATCTTTGACACATTTGGAATTTATTTTGTACAGCGTAAGAGGTAGAGGTCTAGTTTCATTCTAATGCATGTGGAAATTCAATTTGTGCAAAATTATACTGTAGTCCCTGTGAGGTCCCATAGTGCCCCAAACAGATACAGCTATGTTCACAGAGCTCTGCGTTATTCAGGAAGATTGGTACACAAAGTGTAGGGCAGAAGCCAGGAGCCTTACTGGGTTGTGGGGTGAGGAAAACCTTTCTAGAGAACTGGGCTTCTAGCCTGAAGGTGGGAAGAGGCGGCTATTATGAGCAGATACCACAGAAGAGTGAGGAGGGGTGTGCGGTGGCCTTAAGAGTCTGCAGGTCTCAGGAACCTGGGGGCTGCAGTTACAGGGCTATGGTGTCTGGACTTGGCGTGGATTTTGAGCAGAGAGAGTGTTCATGGGGGGGACTGGGACTTTTCTTAAGCCTAGGGATGACTTACCTGGGAGGTCTGGAAGGCAGGACACTTACAACAGAAATCCAAGGAAGATGGCCCCTAGCTATCCAACCACATCAGGACCAGTTGTCAGGAGGCCAGAGAGATCTCACAGTGGCACTGAAGCCGGACAGAGCAACAGTTTCTCCATTAATTTCTTTTGTATCCAAGGGTGGACCATCTCAAGATGGATCTCACCTGCCCCTGAGCGATGGTTTTGTGCTTCAGGCACATTCCTGAGTTTCAGAGGACAGCATGATGGTGACAATGGTCTTGAAAACTATGCTTTGGGAGAGTTACTGGACCATGTCTTGTCTCCACCGCTTACTGGTTCAGGCTTGCCTCCAGGTCTCCGAAGAGGCAGGGATAACAACAGTACAAGCTCCGTGGATCATACGAACATCAGCAGCGTTCTCAGTCTGGTTTACTTAGGCCACATGACTTCTGGTTGTTCTAACACTAGCAGTGAGATTCTTGTTACGTATTAAAAATAAACATAAAAATCATTTAAGGATTTGAAAACAGAACATAATTGTACTCATCTTTTTAACAAATTGCGGTAGTGTCGGGTGTCGCCAGGAAGAGTCATGTGGCACCAAGTTGACTTGGCTCTGTGGCGAAGACCACCCGGACAGAGTCAGGGTCATTCTCAGAGTATAACCTCCTGGACTACAAGCCCCGGATCCCGACCAAGTTTTTGTGAATCTCAACACATTCTAGCAGCCACATGGAGAGGGCAGGGCAGGGCAGGGCAGGGCAGGGTGGGACCAACCCCTCCATCTGGCTAGAGGACGGGCCTCATGCAGATGCAGTGGTGGAGTCTGGCAGTCTCTGGCCTTTCCAGGAGGTGACTAGGCCCATTTTACTTTTTTCTCAGTCTTTGGGGTGGTGTGTGGCCCAGAAACCTCTGATGGCTTGTACCCCTAGTCAAGAGGATGGTACCAATGAAATTCTAGGGAGTGTGGATCTGGTGGAAACAGCTTCCCAGTGAGGGTGAAAATAGGAGGGAAACACTTTGAGGGCAGTATGGAGTCAGGGGACCAAGGCAAAAGTTTGGACTGGACATGACAAGAACTTCCACTTGGAAACCTGAAAAAGGTACCAAAGCCTGGAGTCCAGCTGCACAGAGATGAAAGCCCCAGGTCACTGCTCAGCATGCAGTGCAGCCGCTGTGGGGCTGAAGCTCGGAGCAGCATCTGAGTTTGCACATTGAGGGTCTGAGAGTCAAAGATGGCCGGCAGTTCCTGGCTTCCCAGTGCCAAGGGCACCGTTCTAAACACTGTTCATCTTAGCTGTCGACTCTCCACAGGAGTCTAGGAAGCATTATCTCTAGTAACAGATGAAGGGATGGATAAGACACCTGCCCAAGGAAAGAGGGGAGCTGGCTGCATCCTTGGTGAAGTGGAGGGCTGGTACCTAAAAACCCACGGAGGATGCAGCAGGCATCCTGCAGGTGTTTCTGGCAATTTCTTACTCACACACTCTGAATCTCATCTGAGGTCAGCTGAGTGTTAGCTCACCGTCTTCAAAGGTCCATCTGCAGAAGTCGTGGGCCTTTGAACCATCCAACGACCACAGGAGATAATCAGCCTGAGGGGTGTGTGTGTGTGTGGGGGGGGGGGGGGGCGGATGGCCCAGTAGGAAAGAATGTAATTAGCACAGTCAGAAGTAGCCGAGGAAATGCTGTGTTGTGTGTGCACGTGTGCTCACACACTGGGAAGAGACAAGCTCCCTTGTCGAGGACTGGAAGTCAAGCGTGCACAGACAGACACACGGACACCACCGTCCATTGCTTGTTTCTTTCTTCTCAGCTGTTTTAACGGAAACAGCACTGGCCCTGAAGCAATGCATTTGGAAACAGCTTTTGTGCTGTGTGGTCTTCCTGGCTTTTTAACACTTATTTTTTATTTTTGAGATTATAATATAGTTACAACATTTCTCCCTCCCCCTTTCCTCTCTCCAAACACTCCCATGTACCCTTCCCTGCTTTCCTTCAGACTCATGGCCTCTTTTCGTTAATTGTTATCACACGCACGTATGTATATATATACATATACATTCCTAACCCAGAGATTGGTAGACCGTGATTTCCGGGGTTGTCTCTGAGGTGGGCCTGGAAGGGATTTGTGTTGAAGCAGTAGGTAAGAAGGAGCCACCCTTCTCTGCTGAGGGTCAGGGTAGGACCAGAGGCTGAGGGAGGCGCATCAGCTGCTGTTTGTGGAGATGGGACAGCACCCATCCTTCTCACAGGTCATATTCCTGGTTTGGGAAAGTAGTGGGTTTGGTTATGAGATCCTCTCCTCTCTCTCTCTCTCTCTCTCTCTCTCTCTCTCTCTCTCACACACACACACACACACACACACACACACACACACACACACTTTGTTCTCGTTCACACCCACTGATGCTTTACTCCATATCTCCCCTCTTGTTGATTGCTTCCTTCCTCCCTATAGTTCTCTCCTGTCAGTCATGGGCTGGTTTGAGGAACCTGGGATTTTTCCCAGTGTCCTTGCTTCATGTGTTAATTCCCTGAGTTCGGTGGTCACAACCCCACAACTCATCTGCTCCCCCATCCTCTCCAGGGATATTGCAAATTCGCTGTATTAGTTACGTCTCATTACTGTGATAAGACACCACAACCAAAAGAGACTCATGGAAAAAGGGGTTTATTTTGATCTATGGTTCCAGAAGGAGGTACCGTGATGGGGAGAGAGTCATGGGGACTGGCAGCCGGAGCAGAAAGCCAAGAGATCACATCTTCACCCATGAATATACAAAGTAGAGAAAGCAGACGGAAGTGGCAGGATGCTCGAAACTCTCCACGTTGGCTGCCAGTGGTGTGCTTTCTCATCTCAGTGAAGTCCCATCTCCTGAAGGTCCCATAACCTCCCAGACAGCGCCACTAACCACCGACCAAGTGTTCGAGTATTTGAGCCTGTGGGGCTCATTGCTCAAATTATCCCCACTAACTTAGACCAGTGACGGCTTTTAGACGCTCCACTAACGCTCCTATCACCTGTCCCAAACTTCTATCGCTGCCACAGAGTTCGTAATTCCCCAGCCCCGCCCCCACTCCAGTCGCTTGTTATCGGTGCACACACAGCCACGAGTAAACTTTTGTCCTGCCGAACTGCCCTGATTCTTTCAAAAATCCAGAGAGGGCAATGGAAAGTTCTTTGTAACCCGCACAGTGCTAGGATTGAACCCAAGTCTTTGCACAAAGTAGGCAAGCACGTTACCACTGGCATATTTCCCCTGATGTTTTGGTATCTTATCTTTTGAGACAGGGCCCAGCTTAGCCTTGAATTCACTCGGTAGGCCAGACAGTTGTCAAACTTGGGGGTCTTTTTGCCTTAGCTTCCTGTGCAGCTGGTCCTGCAGATCTGAGACGCCGTTTATTCTTTTATTCACGGTAACGAGCTTTTCTTCCCTCCAGGAGAATGTGCTAGCCTTCCCTTTGTCTTCCTTCCCGTTCCCAGCCCTCTGCAGTTCATGATCCTGACGCTAGGTGGCAGAAGCCCCCTCAGGTCCCACCTTGGTCCTGGGGTCCAAGCAGAAGGTCAACTCAGAACTGAGGCTGAAGTCAGCATGTGGCCTAATTAGCGGGGCAATTTGCTGCGTAAGTCAGCGGAGAAGCCCCAGGGCGAGCAGTGTCTGAGGCGCATTCCTATTTCCTGATCAAGGAGAATGTTTGCAGTCTCTTTCGCGCTGTAGCCTGAGGTCATACCATCCAGACACTTGGCTTCTCTTCCTTTCCCTCATTCCTTCTGACCTTTCTTTTTATTCACCATGCTTTGCCTCAGCTGCACCAATGGGTCTAGTCAGAGTGAGAGATCAACTGTCCACCCGAATAAAGACGCTTCTGTCCCCACTGGCTGGACATTGGCCTCACTGTCCACACCCCGTTTGGCCACAGCCTGACTTTCTTAGAAATGTGTGAAGGGTCAGAACGAAAAGGGCTCAGACAGAACATCTAGTCCAATGGGCTGTTTGTACAGGAGTCAACTGTGTCCCAGGAACGGAGACACGGAAACGGGGAGCATTCATTGGTCACCTGCTGTTTCTAAGTCCTTCGCTAGTTGTTTGCTGACTCCGACTACATCATCTAATAATCCCAGGAAGGGACAGGCGAGGAAAACACATTTCAGATAGACAAGTATTTGTTACTTTCGTGTGATGAGGACCGAATACCTAACAGAAACAATTTCGGGGGCGGGGGGGGGGGGGGGCTGCTCATGGTCTCAGAGGGTTCACAGCATCATGGTGGGGAGATCGTGGTAGGAAAGAGCAGTTCATGTCAAGCCAGGAAGCAGAGAGGAGAGAAAGCTGGCCCTTAACTGGCTCCCTCTGTTCCCCCTTTCTCCCTTCTGCCCCCCCCCCCCCAATAAGACTGTGCCACTTACATCCGGGGGCATGTCTCCTTCCTCAGGTTAGTCCTCTCTGGAAATGCCCTCACAGGCATACCCACTGGCATGCTTACCATCTGCTAGGCGGTCTAACACCAGCCAGGTTGACGTGAAGACTAGCCATCACATTGAGGCCACACGGCTGGCTCCAGGATGAGGGCAGCACATTTGGCTCATGAGTTTATTCTCTGGGTAAATGCGCATCAAAGTCCAGGAGAGCTCAACAAACAGGGCTTGGGAGAAGCAGTCTGTGGTGGTCCGTGGCTCCTCATCAGCAAGCCGAATGGCCCTGTCTACTGAGAGGCTGCAAAGACGTGACAGTGGAACTGGCTATAAACAAAATACACGCACTCTCAGAAAGAAAAATTCCTCCTTCCTCATAAGTTCCCCTGCGGATAACTCCTCAGTAAGGCAAACAGGCATCACTAATTGGACTAAGTGGTTGTCAAATAAGAAGGTAGGAAGGAGCTCGGGGGCGGGGGGGGGGGGGGGGGGGGGGGGGGGGAGCGTCAGAGAGAGGGAGTGTTGTGGGGAATATGGGAGGAGTTGGACGGGCAATAGGGAAGGAAATGACCATACTTCATTGTCACATGCTCGGGAGTCTCAAGAATAAAGACAATTTATCTTTAAAAGAACACACAAAGATGCTGCGTCTCACTTAGTGTGCACCTGGGCAGTGCGCTACCACTTCCTAGCCTGTGTTTGTCTAGCCTTGGGGCGTCACAGTTCACCCAGAGGGAGTGCGGGCTTTAGCGCACACTCACTGCCAGGGCCTTGATCTTCAGTGGCTGCATGTGGCTCTGAGATGCACCTGAGAGGCACCTATAACTGCTCCTGCATGCCACCACGCATCACCCCCTCTGTGGGCTGCTTCGTCTCTTTCTGATGTCCTTACTCAGCCAGTGTGTCCACCCATCTCAGAGCTGGGGCCGGCTGATCTCCTTGCTCACTGTGATAAGGGTCACAGGTTTTTGGACATTGAACTGCTCTCCAATGGGGCCACAGATAAACTTCTGCCCTCCAGCTAACAACCATGACTGGCACAGACTCAGGAGAGGAGGGCTTTTACACAATGTCTTAGTTCTGTAGCATACCTGAATGCTACAGACTGAATGCAGGATAGAAGTTTATTTATCTTTCTGGGTCTGGAGGCGGCATCTGTTGGCAAGGGCTCATCCTGCTTCATAGGGTGGGAAAGGACATCACATGGCAAAATAGAGCAAGGATCCCAACTCAGATCTCTCTGCTTCTTGTCAAGCTACACAGAGGACCCCACCCTTATGACTTTATCCAATTCCACCCATCCTCCAAAGGCCCCACCTAGCAATACCTTTAAGTTTGAAGATTAGGTTTCAATGTTAGCTTTGGAGGTTCCACAGACCCAGAGTAACGCACAGACTCAACAGTACTGTTGGACCATCGCTGACCCACTTGTCATGCAAATGCTGCTGGCTCTCTCCTTGGCTGTAAGACATTTGCTGACCATCTTATGCAAAAGCCCTCAACTCCTTATAGTTCTGTTTACCTCATGGCAAACAATTGCATATATCCATTTTTATTTTCTTGACATGAGGATGAATCTTCAGGGACACCTGCCTCAAATCCGAGTGCTTGTTACAGTCCAGACGCTGAGTGAAAGGAGACCGAATCACGGTGCCAGTGTGACAACGCATGGGACTTGAAGCAAACACTCAAGGACCCGAGAGGTTTAGGGACATAGTCTGCCTTCCATGTCAGGACCTCAGGCACAGGCTGAGAGAAGACTCTGTGCGGGGATGTTGTCTTCTGCATCTCCCAGAGGATCACCCATTTTTTTTTTTTATTTTTAGCTCACTTGTCCTGTCTTCATCTGCTCATCCAGTGCCATTGGTTGAGTCCAGGATGATAACTAAGTCGGAATTGGTCTAAGGAGCAAATCCAGATATGGCCTTGACCTGGGCACTTTCTGTCTGTTGTGAGAACAGGTACAAGACTCGAGAGATGAGGTGAAACCAGGCAAGTCATTCTAGGCCACAGGAGCTTCAATTCAAAAGCCATGGGAACATTTGGAAGGGATTTTAGGAGGCACAGGCTATAACGAGGCTTGCGGTTTTTGCTGTCACGTGAATCGGTTAGAAGGGCTATGTAGGCTGGATGCAGGGAGGATGCTGATATGGGCAAGTGTAATTGTGGCATTAGGATGGAGATGGTGGAGCTAAGGACAGAGTGGCGATGAAGGAGAGCCCTGGAGGGGATCCCTGGAGGAGATCCCTGGAGGAGAGCCC
Organism: Peromyscus attwateri; assembly: GCA_902168425.1. NCBI lineage: Eukaryota > Metazoa > Chordata > Mammalia > Rodentia > Cricetidae > Peromyscus > Peromyscus attwateri. Next base: position 30,673 of record CABHPP010141839.1, on the reverse strand, counting down.
TGGAGGAGAGCCCTGGAAAACATCCCTAGAGGAGAGCCCTGGAAGACATCCCTGGAGGAGGTCCCTGGAGGAGAGCCTTGGAGGAGATCCCTGGAGGAGATCCCTGGAGGAGGTCCCTGGAGGAGAGCCCTGGAGGAGATCCCTAGAGGCTGGAGCCCTGGAGGAGATTCCTGGAGGACATCCCTGAAGGACATCCCTGGAGGCAGGAGCCCTGGAGAAGGTCCCTGGAGGAGAGCCCTGGAGGAGATCTCTTGGGGAGATCCCTGGAGGAAAGCCCTGGAGGAGATCCCTGGAGGACATCCCTGGAGGCTGGAGCCCTGGAGGAGGTCCCTGCAGGCAAAAGTGCAAATCTGTCCCTCAGAGTATCTGTTCAGCTTACCACAAAGTATGAACTAGCAGCAGCTAATGCTGCTCCTGAGCATTCATTTCAACCCTGCTGTTACAAAAGAGAGTCCTGCAGATGCCAGGGAAGAGGGTCGATGAGAGGCACAGTCAAGGCTCCTTCGGACTCATGGGAACAACATTGGGGCTGCCCCTATTCTTTTTGTGTTCTTAGACCAGAAGGCTACAAAGTGGGTAATTCAGAAGCAACAGTCATTTGTTTGACTCATGGTTCTCGAGGCTGGAAAGTCAAGTACATAAATATCGGCGTCTGAGGAGTGACTTCTTGCTGTGTCAACTGTAGACAGACAGTGGAAGGAAATGAACACATGTAAGAGAGGGAACAAGAGAAGGCTCAGCTTACTTAAAAACACTTGTTTTTATTCTATGTGTATGCATGTTTTGCCTACATGTATGTATGTGTACTGCGTGTATGTCTGGTACCCATTGAGGCCAGGAGAGCGTAGGACATTGGATCTCCTGGAGTTGTAGACAGTTATGAGTCACCATGTGGGTGCTGGGAATTGAACCCAAATCCTCTGGGAAAGCACCCAGTGCTCTTAACCATCTTTCCAGCCTTCAACTTATTTATTTATTTATTTACTTATTTATTTATTCATTCATTCATTTATTTATTTATGCAACAATCCTACTCACTCATTAAGGATCTGAACCTGATCTCAAAGACCCAATGACCTCTCATTAGCCCCCGAATTCCAGTGCTGATACATTCCTGAATTTGGGGGGAAATAGCATGCACTCAGGACAGCACTCATTTGTGGACATCCTACCAGTTCAGGTGCTGGGGCTTACTCTGGAGAGAAGAGAGGAGAGAACCCAGATCTTCAGTTTCTAGTGACTCAAGACTCTTAGAAAGGGTGGGGAAACTGAGGCAGAGTGGACAAAGCAAGAAGAGGCGGGGTCCCCCAGGCTTTGCCTTCCCTTTCACTGAACCTGCATTGGCTGTTTCAGCAAAGTCAGGAGGGCAGGGAATCTGAGAGCAGCAGGTGGTGCTGATGCAGGTAAGGAGATGATGCAGGTAAGGAGATGATGCAGGTAAGGAGATGATGCAGGTAAGGAGATGATGCGGGTAAGGAGATGCAAGCATGGGCCCCTACTGCTGTTGCTGCCCAGCTGTTCTGCTCCCCCTTCCTGGCACCAACGGCTCTGTTTAAAGGTCAAGGCTATCCTTACAGCTCCTCTGACCACTTCTATGGCTCTATGGGCAGCCAGACTCCCTGCAGCTCTGCCCTTCCCAGCTCTGCTCTTCTGCCCACACCAGCTTCAATGCCTCCATTGTAACAGCAGCTGCAGCCTGGGGGCTCTGGCACTCCCTATCTCCTGTCCTTCCTGTGGGTTTCCTGGGAGAAGCTTGGGCAGGGTGCTGACAGCTTTTTCCTTAATCTGTGCCCCAGAACCCTGGCTGCCTGGTTTCTGGATCTTCCTCTGCTTCTGGGGACCCCAACTAAGAAAAAGTGCAGGACCAACTTTCTATAAGCTGGCCATACTGCACAGGAGGACACAGGTCCAGGTGCATCCTGGGAAATTCTCTTAGTGATTCCTACACATCTTTGTCCTGCCCATCACACCTGGAACTCAAGGGTACCTTTCTGAGAGACACTGGCCAATAACCTTTAGTCCATGTCTATTCATGTCCTAGGCATGGCCCAATTATGTTTTCTGCATTCAGGCTAGATGTGGTAGGACAGGAAGTGATGTTCTGAAGCAGGTGGACTTGTGTGGTCAATAGGATCCCACCCTTGGTAGATTATCACCTGAACAGATTCTGATTTTCTTGCAAGAGCTACTCTCCTGACTCCTAGATCTATCCCAGCTGTGTGGGCATCACAGCAGTAATAGTATGGGCTGGATTTTGTTCTTTCCCCAAATTCTTAATCATCAACACAGAATGTGACTGTTTGAATGTGAGGGTCTTGAAAGAGGCAGGTAAGTCAAAATGAGGTCATTTAAGTGGGCCCTAATCTTTCTCACAGGATGGTGACGGGTTGTCAAGTGCTTGCATATTAATGCAGAGGAAGGGGAGAAAGGTGCCAGGAGAAAGGGCTTCAGCAGGGAAGTGCATCTTCTATCAGCTTCCTGAACAAGCTTTCCCACCCCTGCAGTACTACATTCTGCTAACTGGGAGCAGGTTACTAAATCTGGAGGCGGTAGGACTAGACTCCATCTTCTGACAGGAGTGTCAGGTATGTTTTCCATACATATGTGTGAGGTGTGTGCTCATGTATGCCTATTTGCATTGGTGTTTGCACACCTGTGTGTGTGTGTGTGTGTGTGTGTGTGTGTGTGTGTGTGTAAGCCCAAGGCTGACATTGGGTCTCTTCCTTGATTTATCTCCACCTTGTGTAGTGAGGAAGCATCACTTGCTGAGTCAGAAAGCCTGCTGTTTTAGCTAGACTGGCTGGCCAGCTTGCTCCAGGGATTCCCTGTCTCTGTCTCTCACCACATAATGAGACTGAAGGCAGGTTTCCACACTTGCTTGCATCCTGGGCGTCTGAACTCAGGTCCTCACACAGAAAGAGCTTTATACTTTACCCACCGAGCAACCTTCCATCCTTTGAAATTGATGCCTTCTGGGAGAGGGCAAATCAGTGCTCTTTAATGGAGTGACATTGGGTATGTCAGTCACAGTCTGGGGCAGGCCCCTAGCCTAGGAGTAGTTGGCCAAGTAAGAGAATGTGAAGTTGGGTGGGTAGGGAGGTGGGGTAAGAGCTGGGAGGAGTTGGGTGAAGGGAATGAATAGGATCAAAATATATGGTATGAAATTCTCAAAGAATAAAGAAAAGCATTATTTTAAAATAGATTAAAATGGGCTATGGATCTGAATAGAGGGTTCTCAAAAGAAGAAATAAAATTGGCTAAGGAATATATTTAAAAGCAATCAACAGCCTTAGCAATTAGGGAAATGCAAATTAAAGCTACTTTGAGATTTTTATCTTACTCAAATCAGATTGGTTAAGAGCAAGAAAACAATTGACAAGGAATGGTGGCAAAGATTCGGGGGAAGGGGAACCCCCATTTACTGTTGGTGGGATTGCAAACTGGTGCAGACACTCTGGAAGTCAACATGGAGGAATCTCAAAAAGTTAAAACCTACCATATGACTCAGCTGTACCACTTCTTGACATATGCCCAAATTACTTGAGGTCCTACTCCATAGACACTTGCTCGGCCACGTTTGCTGTCATTTTATTCACAATAGCTAGGAAAAGGAAACAATTTTAATGTCCTTTAACTGATGAATGGATAAAGAAAATGTGGTGCATATACACAGTGGGATTCAATTCAGTTGTAAAGAAAAATGAAATCATGAAACTTACAGGTAAATGAAAAGAAAGTAAACATACCACGTGAGATAGCCCAGACCCAGAAAGACACATGTTTTCTCTCATTTGTGGTCCCTAAGTCTGAAACTTCAGATGCATGTGACCTGGAGTAATTGCGGAAATCAGGGAAAAGAATGTGGGATGTGGGAGAATGAGCTGAGACCGAGGAATAGCAGGATACAGGTACTTCGAAGGGGAAAATGGGGAACGGGGAGGAGGCTGACTTTACCTGGGAGGGAGGGCAGAAAGCAATACAGAGGTGGGAAGGGATGAGTAACACTAAGGATGTTTGAGAAAGCAGTACGACATCATATTTGCCTGAAATTATGATCTATATAAAAATTGCATTCTTATAGTCTTTCACCCCTCATGTAAGAAGCTTCTTTTTGCAGCAGATGGAGACCATTGCAGAAAGTCCTGATCAGGATGCAGAGAACGATGGTCATAGGTACCAAGCCCAAACTGATACAACACAACACCTACACCTAAGGCTCAGGGATCCTCATGAAAAGGGGGTGAGAAGATTGCAAGAGCCAAAGGACAGGACAGCTCCCATGACATGTGTGTTCTGTATACGACAGGGAACTGCATCTGTGAAGTCTCAGTGACAGGGCTGCCTAACAAAACCTAACAATGGCACCGGCTAAAGTGGCTGCATGGATGGAGGAAATGTCACCAGGCCACCCCTAGGTGAAGAGCTACAGGCAATTAATGGCTCCAAGAGAGGGAGAATTAGTCTTCCCCAGGGATGAACCCTCAATTCCTTATCCAATACCAAGACATCAGCTCGAAAAACATATACATATGAACATATGTAATGGAGTCAGCAGGTTTGTGTTGATGTATTTATATGAATGCATACATGCAACAATACTGATTTTTTTAGAAAGAGAAAAAAATCAACTGTAATTACCTTTGAGCTTCACTCCTGCTAGGTCTGGGAGAAATGTCCATCGTTTCTATTACTGACATCATTTGTCTTACTTAGCCTAAGAGTCTGTAAGTTCAGGGTATGTGTGTGTGTGTGTGTGTGTGTGTGTGTGTGTGTGTGTGTTACTTTGCACAGGATATATGAGAGGACATTTTCCATGGCTGTACTGGTCACCTTGGTTTCATTTGTCCTGTTCTACATGGGCTTTAGCTTGTCCCTTAGTGGGTAGAGTGATGTGTCCACCCTAGGCTTGGGTAGAGACTCCTTGCTGGACCTGGATGCAGATAGCTCCCCAGAGACTCTACCATTTTCTCAGGTGTTGCAGGGGCAGGTGCAGTGCAGGTTGGTGCAATTTGCCCCGTCTTCCCTTACAGGTGCTCATGGGTGTTGAGAATTTCTCTGGCTACTTGCCCTCACTCCCCTTCTTTCCTCCTCTGGGGTGGAGGAAAGAAGCTGTTCTCAAGGAGCCATAGATATACATTGTATCTTATCTCCTACCTATATCACTTACAGTTACATTAGAATGAGGAGCTGCATTTACACATGTTTTCCAATCTGTCAGCAAGCTCTTGGCAAGTAGGAACTATGTTACCCTAATCTGCAATTACAACAGTTGGAAGAATGCCAGGCACTTGTAAGAGCTGGAGACATTTTCATTGAACAGAATTGACTTGAATATCCTGGTTGTCCAGATGTGTCTGATCCGAATTGCTCTCTCCCGCTCTTTTGATGGGTCTGGTTATTTGATTATGAACAAATGAACACAAGTCTGTCTCAGGGCATCCTAGAAACACGATCTCAAATCTTTGAGAACTGGCAGAACTCAAGGTGAGGGATAACATCTTGAGTTGTCAGAATCTGGGAGGTAAAGAGATCAGATTTTGGCTGGAGAAAGGAAGGTGTGGACAGGCCTGAAAAACTGAATCATCCCCCCAGTGGAAACTAGAATATTAAATCGGAGTCAGCAGAAACCCAGAGTCAGTGGGCGTACTCAGTAGTGACTCGGAGCAAGACAGCAGGAAGACAGTAGATGTCTTCACCCTCATTGCTCTAATTATGCAAATTATGAAAGTTGATGAACCCATTTCTGCACAGGGAGGGTCCCACGGGTCGCACCCCTGCATGGAAGCAGGCCATCGTGGAATCTCCAGGTTCTGCCAAGATGAGCTAACTCTGAGGCCAGTTCAAATGGGCAGCCAAGAGCTTAGGTGAGGATCAAGGAGTTAGATGCATATTATGGAAAAACTATGAAGTTAACCTTTAATTTTGAGCTTTGATTCATCAGTTGCTTGGCCCTAGGATTTCTGATTTTTTTTGTCTTTGGCTGGTTTTGATAGGTGATGTGGGCTGCAGATGTGCCCCAAGTAGATGTTGTGAAGACCACTGATTCATTGAGGAAAACGTTGTACTGTGTCTGCCAAGAGCAATAACAAGGCTCGGCCAGATTTCTTCTTTGCCCTTCTATCTGAGCATGATTAGTGTGGGGCTAGCTGTTTCTGTAATTTCTTTTAAACAGTCTATGTCATAGAGTGTGCGGGTCAATCTTGTCGTCAGCTGAGGTTAGGGCCAGGGTTTCTGTTTTCTATGGCACACATTCATCTTGTCCAAAGCCTGGATGGGACAGAAAAAGGAAGCTCAGTAGGAGAGAGCTTGCTTAGCATTCCCGTAGTAGAATATTATTTTAAGATGCGTTACCTTTGCTTATGTTGCATTTGTTTAACTCTGTGAAGCTGTGTCACTGTGTCTGTCTAAAACACCTGATGGTCTAATAAAGAACTGAACGGCCAATGGCAAGGCAGGAGAAAGGATAGGCGGGGCTGGCAGTCAGAGAGAATATATAGAGGAAGAAGTCTGGGAGGAGGTAGAGCTAGGAGCCAGAGAAGGAGGACTCCGGGGGCCAGCCACCCAACTACACAACCAGCTAGCCACAGAGTAAGAGAATGGGAAAAGCCCAGAGGCAAAAGGTAGATGGGATAATTTAAGATAAGGAAAGCTGGCTAGAAACTAAGCCAAGCTAAGGCTGGACATTCGTAAGTTATAACAAGCCTCCATGTGTGAATTTATTTGTTTGCTGGGTGGCAGCCCCCCCCCCCAAAAAAAGAATAAACCCTCCCAAGAACATATTCCCAAGGCCTTAGTCTTGGTATGCAGTACCATAAAACAACACAAAAAAAAATCTCTAAATAAGGACAATAGCTAAAAACCTAAACAGCCCTCAAATCAGTCATATTGATCAGTGCCCTGGCCCTGGTGACATGGAAGATTGTCTATAGATTGAAAAATAAATAAACAAAAAATCAAAACAAACTAACAAAACAGCAACAACAGAAACCTATGAGTGCTGAACTCATATGCAATGGTGCAGTATTTGTGTGTGACTGATGTATATCTACGGATGGCTTGCAATACTTACTAGAGTGTAAATGGCATGTAAGTCGCTGTCATATGTTACTGTTTGGGGAACAATGATGAAAGGTGCCCAGGTGAACATGTTCAGCACAGAGGAAGATTTTTGAATGGGTTTGAGCTCATGATGTTTATACTCAAATGAAAGTGAAGTGGCTAGTACTAAGTTTAGTTTGAGAAACTAAGTTGCCTAGAGGTCATTCCCTTTCAATACCATGTGACAATGTTGTGTAAAAAATTTTAGCACTCATTGCCAAACAATATTTTTTTCTAATAAGGTTTTCATGGAGTTTAATCAGATTATTTTGCATAGTGGATAGTGAAATTATTGGATTAAGTTGACATAGACTGTTTAAGTTAAACATTGAGCTCTCCTTGATGTAGACATCGGTGAGCTGGATAATGTGTAAGTTACAGAGACTGACCACTCCACCTTGATTCCATTTTCAGGGTAAAAAGTTAACTATTGGGCAGAATTATAATTCTCCCTTTAGAATAGTCTCTGAAAACTTTATGAAAATATTTTATAGTAAAAATATTCATGAATTCATGTTTTTCCTATTTCCATCTGTCTAAAGCATTAAAAAGATTTGCATTAGAATAGTTTTTCCTGAAGGACCCTAGGAGGAACACATGGATGATCCTGTGAAGGAGAAGTGGATGAGATCTACATGAGTGGACTGGGAGGGGGATGGCAGAGGGCGAAGAGTGGGAAATGGGAGGGTCAAGCTGGAACAGGGACAGAGTGGGAGGGCAGGGCGGAAGATACCACGATAGATGAGGACATCATGGGAATAGGAAGAGGCAGGGTGCTGGGGAGGCTCTCAGGAATCCACAAGGTTGACCCCACCTTGGTCTGCTGGCAGTGGTCCAGAGGGTGCCTGGACTGGTCTACTCTGGTGACCGGTCTAGCAAATAACCTAGCTGTCATCATAGAGCCTTTGTCCAGTGACTGATGGAGGCAGATGCAGAGATCCATGGCCAGGCACCAGGCTGAGCTTTGGGAATCCAATTGATGAGAGAGAGGAGAGATACTGCAGGCGAGGGACGTCGAGATCATGAGGGGAGGACGTGCAGAGATGACCGGCCACACTAGTGGAAGCCCATGAACTGTGGATTGGTGGCTGGGGAGCCCCCATGGGACTGGACTAAGCCCTCTGGATACGGAAGACGGTTGTTTGGCTTGAACTGTTTCGGGGGCACCCAGGCAGGGGGATTGGGATCTGTCCCTGGTGCATGGGCAGGCTTTTGGAATCCGGTGCCTGTGGTGTGACACTTTGCACAGCCTTGGCGCAGTGGGAAGGGGCTTGGACCTGCCTAGGCTCAGTGTGCTGGGCTTTGCTGACTCCCCATGGGAGACCTCGATTTGGGGAATGTGGGGATGTGGGGTGGCGTGGGAAAGAGGGCTGGGGGGTGGAAGGAGGGAGGAGGGGGTGTCTATGGATAGCATGTGGAGTGAGTAGAAAATTTCTTAATAAAGAAAAATGAAAACAAAAAGAATAGTTTTTCCTGTTCAAATTAAAAATTAGATGGAGATTTATATACAGTTGTTAAGAACAATACACAGAGATCCCATATATTCTGTGGCCAGTTCCTTTAAGAGTTAAATAAGTCCCAGGACATTCAGAATGCCATTCGTGCACAGTATCAATATCAGGAAAAAGGCAGATAATTCAACAGACGCGGCGATTCCTTTACCATGGGATCCCTAGGGTTGCCACCCTTGCTTTTTCTCTTGCCCCCATTCTTCCTCACCCACTGGAGTCTACTGTTCTGTTCCTCAACTCTGACATTTTCATCATCCCATATTTGTTCTACAAAGCAATGGGTCTCATGATGACATTTTCATGTATGGTTATATATTCACTTTCATCACATCTACCCCATTGCCCTCTGATGTCTTTCTGTCCCTCCCATCGGTCCCTATTCTCTTCCCAGTGCTACTAGTCTCCTTTCATGTCACACACACACACACACACACACACCACACACACTCACACTCATACTCCACATGTGAGACAAAATGTGATAATATCTTTTTGAATCTTGTGTATTCATTTCACATAATGATCTTCAGGTTCAT
>CABHPP010141839.1:0-21428 GCA_902168425.1 Peromyscus attwateri | reverse complement strand
AGAGAGAGAGAGAGAGAGAGAGAGAGAGAGAGAGAGAGAGAGAGAGAACATTTTCTTTATTGCTCATCTGTTCATAACCACTTAGCCTGTGGAACTTACTACTCTGGAATTCTGTAATATACATGGATGTGAAGGTGGCACCATTGAATGTTGACTTGGAATCCTTCAAGTATTGTCTTAGGATTTCTACTGCTGTGATAAAACACTAAGAAAAAAGAAACTTGGGAAAGAAAGGGTTATACTTGCACATTACAATCCATCATTAAAGGAAGTCAGGGCAGGAACTCAGGAGAGGAGCTCAAGTGTAGAGCATGGAGAAACACTGCACACTGGCTTGCTCCTCGCATGTTTCTCACTCTACTTTCTTATATAACTCAGGACCACTTGCCCAGCATGGGCCCCACCCACAGTGGGCTGGGCCCTCCCACATCAATCATTAATTAAGAAAATGCCCAGCAGACTTACCTATAGGCCAATCTTATGGAGGCATTTTCTCAATTTAAAGTTTTCCTTCACAAATGATGCTAGCTTGTGCTAAGTTGACACAAAACTAAACAACACAGGTGCATCCCAGGAATGTAGAGCTATATGATTGGCAGTTCTGATTGTAGTTTATTGAAGAACCTCCATAATAATTTCCCCAGTGACTACATTAATGTTTATCCCCAGCAGCTGGGCATCACATGGTTCCTCTTCACACCAATCTCCACATCCTTGTTGGCATTTCCTGTCATTTTTGGGGTGTGTGTGATAGTTCGAGATGAGATATCATCCCAAAGTAGTTTTTATTTGCAGTTCCCTTTTATGGATAAGATGGTTGAACATTTTTTTCATTTATTCATTGGATACTTTTACTTCTTTTGAAAACTATTTGTTCAACTCATTTACCTCCGATTATTGATCGGACAATTTAGGATTTGGGGAATTTAATGTTTTTTGTTTGTTTTGGTTTGGTTTTGAGACAGTCTCAAGCTCAGGCTGATATCACACTCTTTATGTAGCAGAGAATGCCTTGAACATCTGATCCTCCTGATTCCAGCTCCCAAATGCTTGGACCACAGGTGTGTACTACCATGCCTGACTAGGGTTGAACTTTTCGTTTTGAACATGAATCACCTGTCAGGTAGACAGGTGTCAAATAGTCTCTCCCATTCTGTAGACTATTTCTTCAGTGTTGTTTCTGCTCCTGTGCAGAAGCCTTTTCATTTCATATTGGCCAGTCTTTCAATTCTTGTCTATTATTTTCTTGGCTAGTGTAGTCATACTCAGTAAATTTCCAAGTCTATAATTCTGACATTTTGATATTACTATACAAATGAGGAAGCACAGAATGTTTGGAGATTGTCTGATTCCACTCAGCACCTTTCTTTGGAGACCTCTCTATTGGCACATGTGCAGTAAATTGCCCTTGATGATAACAGCTAGCTGTTTCTCCCAATTGTTCAAAGAGAGGGAGGGTGCTTTCTTCTTATACTTTTAGCACTGCATTTCCTTTCATATTCTGTAGCTCTGTTGTTTGAATCACATGCAGTTTGTGTTTTCAGAAGATGGGCTATTTTACCATTTGACAATACCGTCTTGATAGTTATTTTTATCTGAAGTTTACTTGACTTGGGATTATAGTTATTGTTGCCTTCTCGATTAATGTCTGTGTGAGATACAAACACATCTGTTTTCTAACCAGGTGTGTGCAAAGTTAAAACAGCAGACGAGTAACACATCTACCCATCTTTGGAGATGACCCATCTCTTGCTCAGGGCTGCCTGGTTAGCCTCAGCTTTGGGCATTTAAATTCTTCTTAAATACCTTTCAAAACTTCCCTCGAGGGAGTCAGTGGGGTATATATGGTGACTCTATGATGAATGTCTGCTTTTCTTTTCTTTTTTTCCCACCATCTTTCTGTCTGGATTTCTTTTTTAAATTTTGGTATTTTCACACATATGATAAATTTGGATTATGCTCATCTTGCACATCCTCTTGTATCCCTCTCAGCCCTCCTCACCCTTGTATGTCTGTGTGTGTGTGTGTGTGTGTGTGTGTGTGTGTGTGTGTTCATGGTTGTAATAACCATATCATATCCAGAAGACAGCATTTTATAACGCTTCTCCCTGTCCTCTGGCTGTCACAATATTTTCACATCCTTTTCTTCAATATGTTCTGGATCTTAAAGGAGGTGATGTGGATGTCTCATTTATGGCAGAACATGCCACAGCCATTTGTTCTCTGCATCTTGACCAGTTATGAGTACACAGCAAAAAGAAACTTCTCTGACCAGGGAGGCTGAAAGAACGACTATGGATATAATCATAAACACTTGCAAGGCAATTTGACCACATGCCCATTCAGCAAAACATTAATAGTAAATCTCCCACTAAGATCTGTTACTGTAATAGGCTTTTGACCAGACTCACAATACCAGACATGTAGCCCCTCCCATGGAGGAAGCCTTAAATTCAGTCAGAAAGTGGCTGGATACTGCGGTGGTTTGAAAGAAAATGGCCCCCATAAGGAGAGGCACTATTAGTAGATGTGGCCTTGTTGAAGTAGGTGTGGACTTGTTGGAGGAAGTGTGTCACTGTGTGGGTGGGCTTTGAGGTCTCATACATGCTCAAGCCACACCCAGTGTCCCAGTCTACTTCCCGTTGCCTTCAGATCAAGATAGAATTCTCAGCTCCTACTCCAGCACCATGTCTGCCTGCCCACTGCCATGTCCCACCATGATGATAACAGACTAAACCTCTGAATTGTAAGCCACCCCAATTAAATGTTTCCTTTATAAGTGTTGCTGTGGTCATGATGACTCTTCACAGCAATAGAAACTCTAACTAAGACAGATACCCTCAAAGAGTCATGCCAAAGTTGCATCATTGGGCACCCATTGATTGCTAAGTCAGTACTGTAGCATGAAGATGCCACAGCTGGGTGAGATGTTTGTGACTTTTCTCCAGTAGTAGATGCACAAGGTGCACCAGACAGAGAGCAAGTTTTCCCTTCAGGCATAGCTTGATTTTTCTGAGTCCTGTCCAAAGTGCACCATGTTTTTAGCAAGAGAGTCTTACCATCCTCTTTAGCAAGAGAGTCTCACCATCCTCTTCAGCAAGAGAGTCTCATCATCTTCTTTAGCAAGAGAATCTCACCATCTAATTCTTGTGGAAACAAGAACAATGCAATAATCTGATTGTTCCAGAAGCCTTGGGGTAGGTGGGTGGAGTTCCCTGAAGTTTTCCATGTCTGGCACTGGTACTTAAAAACAAAACAAAACTATGGCTTCTGAGAGGACTATTAAATAATCCACAGTGTGTGTGTGTGTGTGTGTGTGTGTGTGTGTGTGTGTGCAGGTATGCAATCCCATACCCACACATACAGAGACCAGATCAGAACACCAGGAGTTTTCCTCCATCATTCTCTGCTGAGTTGCCTGAGACAGGGTCTCTCACTGAACTGGAAGCTCACCATTTCAGCCAGGCTGGCTGGCTAGTGAGCTCTGGGGCTTTGCCTATCTGCCCTGCAATGCTGTGGTTATACGTGCAGCCCTACCCAGGTTATCACTATGCAGCTCTAGGTGGCCTGTTACAAAATATCTAGATCAGGCTGTCCTCAAACACACACACAGAGAGACCTGTCTGCCCCTGTCCAGAGTGTTGGAATTAAAGATGCATGCCAACAGCCTGGCCTAACCATGCTTGGATTTTACATGGATGCTGGTGACCCTTGTGCTAGCAAAGTAAGAGCACTTGCTTGCAGAGCCACCTTTCTAGCCTCTCTCTAAAAACAACAATATTGTTTTTTATTTAACTTATAAAGTAACACTAAGTTTCTATATGGCTTTTCCATACATCTTGTTTTAGTTGACCCTCCCCAACTTTTCCTCATTTCACACCCTATCTCTGTTTAAACTTTTCCACTCTATTTTCATATCATATATTTTACTATTCTTACATCCTTTAAGATTTTCCCAGATCCATTCCCCTGCCTCCACTCACCTGAATACCTCTCATGGCTCCCTTATTACTTCCTGGCCTCACTCACTCAAACTTAAACACAGAAATCTGAAATTCAAAGCTAGAAGCTGCATATGACAGAGAATATATAGTAGTTGTCTTTTCTGGACCTTTCTGCTACCTAACTTAACATAATATTTTCCCATGTCAACTATTTTCCTGCAAATTTCATTTTTCTTCAGTGCTGAATGGAATTCTGTTGGGTGTGTACCATATTTTCATTACCTAAATATTAATTCCTGAGGGACATTTATATAAATTCTATTTCCTAGCTATTGTGAACAACAGCCATGAACATGCATATGCAGGCATTTCTTTTGTGGGGTACAGAGATCTTTGAGTTTATACCCAGGAGTATTGTAGCTGGTTGTATGGTGGATCTATTTTTAACTTCTTGAGAAACCTCCACATTGACTTCTACAGTGAATGTACCAGTTTACATGTTTACACTTTTGAACAGACCATTAATGAGGACCTTCCCTTCCCCCACATCCTCCCAGAATTTGTTGTCCTTTGTCTTCTTGATAACACCCATTCTGGCTGGATGAGACAGAATCTCAAGGTAGTTTTGATTTGCGTTTCCCAGATGGGTAATGGCACTGAATGCCTTTAAAGATGTCTATTTAGGGGGTTTCTGTTGCAGTGATGGTTCATTTGTCCTTTGCCACCTGCCTTCACCAGTGGGGCCTTTTGGAAATATAACATCTATGCCCAGAGGTTTGGAGGACTGATGTATTAGCCTTTTATGAGTTCCCCATTGGTTGGGCACATTTTGTTTTTTAGGTAAAAGTAAAGAACAACAGGAAAAATCCATTTGTTAATATTCAAAACTGAAAAGTTCTGAGAGTTTACATTTATGGCACCAATGACAGATTTAGATGTGCAAATGCCCGGGAAGTTGAATCTCAAGTTGGTTCTTTCTCTAGAAGACAGCAGTTCTAATATGCATCTTTGGAGGGGTCACTATCCTCATAGCTAGGAAGACTCAGCAAAGAAATCCGAAGCAGTCTGTAGCCTTAAACACTTGACTGCCCCATTCCACACAATTTCATGTGGACACACAAAAGACCCAGGATAGCCAAAACAATCCTGAGCAATAAAAACACACCACAGATTGGTAGAAGATCTTTACCAGCTACACTTCAAACAAGGGGGCTAATGTCCAAAATTTAAAAGAATTTCAGAAATTAAATACCAATGACATAAAACTGCTAGCCAACAAATGGGCAAATGACCTGAATCAACAGTTTTTATAAAAAGAAACACAAATAACTAATAACTATATTTAAAAGTGTTTGATATCCCTAGCCATTAAGGGAATGCAAATTAAAACTACTTTGAGATACCATTTCCCTCCCATCAGAATGGCTATCATTAAGAAACCTGACAACAATGTTAGAGTGTGGAAAGAATGTGATCCCCATTCACTCTTGGTAGAGGCAAAAATTAATAAAGTCATTGTGGAAATCAATGTGGAGATTTCTCAAAAATTTGAAATTAGGATATGATTCTGCTACTTCACTCCTGAGCTCATATCTAGAGAACTCCACACCCTATCAGAGAGAGATTTTTCAAGTTTATTTGCTTTATTTACTATATAAGGAATTGGAATAAACCTAATTGTCTATCAACAGATAAATGGATAATGAAAATTTGGTATATACATGTAAAATGGAACACTATTAAGCTCCAAAGGGAAATGAAGTTTAAAGGATTTGCAGAAAAATGGATGGATTTCAAATATGTAATATTTACAACATCACATAATCTTAGAAAGAAACCACATATTTTCTCTCACATGCAGAATCTAGCCAATACTATATATATAGTATATAGAATTACACACACACACACACACACACACACACACACACACACACATACACACACAATGTACATGTGTAACATGAAGAAGGGGGAATAAGAAAGGCTAAGGGGTGAGGGAGGACTGAGGGCAGGCAATGAACGAGAATTATGAAGGAGGAGATAAAGCTGATTGTTTCTGTAGTTCTAACTCTGATGTGAATTTTGTTTGCTTGTTTTGGTTGTGAACAAATGTGTAAAATATATTTGATACTGAAAGTGTAAGATTCAATGTGAGGTATCACAGCTTCTGTTTTGAGTGCCAATTATAGCAGGATATAAATTCATTAATTTATAAAGAATTTGTGTCTGGTTAATTTTGGCTTGTGATATTTTAGTTTATTTGCAAGTTTTTTTTTATAATAAAGAAAAAAATAGCAACAATCTGCTGGAGGTATCACCATCCAAGTTTTCAAGTTATACTACAGAACTATAGTAACAAAACCAGCAAGGCACAGGCATTAAAAACAGACACAGTAATCAATGGACCAGAACTGAGGAGCCACGTATAAATCCACATTCCTACCACCTGGTTTTGTTTTTGTTTTACAAATGACCAACAATACATGTCAGAGTAAAGAAAGCATCTTCAACAAATGGTGCTGGTCAAACTGGATAGCTACACGCCGAAGAATGAAACTTGATTTTTGTCTCTCACCCTTTACAAAACTCAACTCCAAATGGATCAAGGACCTCAACATTAAGACCTGATACCCTGAATCTGTCAGAGGAAAATAGAGAACACTCATGAACTTATTAGCACAGGAAATGACTTTCTGGACAGGAATTGGCAGTGCAGGCATCAAGAACCACAATTAATAAATGAGACCCCATGAAACAAACAAACAAAAAACTTCCGTTCACTGAAGATAATCTGAGAGAAGAAGCAGCCGACAGAATGGGAAAAAATCGTTATCAACTATACATCTAGAACACACAAGAACTAAAAATCCTGAACATCAGGGGACTGGAGCAATGGCTCAGTGGTTAAGAGCACTTGCTGTTCTTGCAGAAGACCTGGGTTTGGTTCTTAGCACCCACATGGTGGCTCACAACCATCTGTAACTCCAGTTCCAGGGGATCTGACACCCTCTTTGGACCTCTGTGCATACCAGCCATGCATGTGGTACATATACCTACATTAAAGCAAAGAACTCATACACATAAAATAAAAGGGAATAAATCTTAAAACAAACAACAACAAAATACCTAAATATTGGCCGGGCGGTGGTGGTGCACGCCTTTAATCCCAGCACTCAGGACGCAGAGGCAGGCGGATCTCTGTGAGTTCGAGGCCAGCCTGGTCTCCAAAGCGAGTTCCAGGAAAGGCACAAAGCTACATAGAGAAACCCTGTCTCGAAAAACCAAAACCAAACCAAAACAAACAAACAAACAAAAACAAAACAAAAAACCAACAACAAAACCCTAAATATCAACAAAACAAAGAACCCCATTTTTTTTTTTTTAAAAAAAGAAAGAATAAGGCATGGGACTAAACACAGAGTTCTCAAAAGAGGAAATAAAAATGGCTGAGAAATATTTTTTTTAATGTTCAACTCCTTAGCCACCAGTGAAACACATTTAAAGTACTTTGAGATTTCATTTTACCCCAATCAGAATAGCTAAGATTAACAAAACACAGATGCCCAATGCTGGCATGAATGTAGGGAAAAGGCATCATTTATTCACTGCTGGTGGGAGTGCAAACTGGTGTAGTCACCATGGAAACCAGTGTAGAGTTCCCAAAAAAGTTAAATGAGTCCTACTACATGATCTAGCTATACCTCACTTGAGTATATACCCAAACGACTCCATATCATACAATAGAGATACATGTTTATACATGTTCATTCGCCTCTTTACTCACAATAGCAAGAAAATCACAAACAACCCAAATATCCATCAACTGATGAATGGAAAGAGAAGATGTGATATGTGTACTCAGTGGAATACTGCTTAGCTCTAAAGAAAAACAAATTGTGAAATTCACAGGTAAATGAATGGATACGGAGACAATCATTCTGAGTGAGACAACCCAAATCCAAACGTCATGTGCTTTCTCTCATTTGTGGATGCGAGCTTTGAATCTTGAGATATGTGTGTCTCATTTGGAATAACTATGGATGTCAAGAAACAAGTAAAGGGCCATGGGGGGCAATGCAAGATGGGGGCGATAGGGTAAGTGCTGTAAAGGCTTAAAGGGGGTAATAGAACAAGAAAGATTAGATTGGGGCGGGTGGTGTGTGGGTACTTAGAGGAGGGAATTCAGGGAGGGAAAAATAACAATAAAGCTCTTTTTAAAAAGTCACATGAAAACCTACTTCTGAGAGAGAGAAAGAGAGAGAGAGAGAGAGAGAGAGAGAGAGAGAGAGAGAGAGAGAGAGAGGAAAAGAGGGGGAAGGAGGGGAGGAAAGATCCTGTCCTTGTCTATATATTAGAATGTATTAATGTAGTTACACAATAACAGGGCATCAGTGTCCCAGGCTAACAAACAGTCTAGTGTCAGGATTGGGTTCCCTCTTTTGGAAACTTGACCAGTAAGATCCCATAGAACAGTGGTTCTCAACCTGTGAGTCATGGCCCCTTTGCAACTTGAACGACCCTTTCACAGGGGTCGCATATCAGATATCCTGCATATTATGATTCATAACACTAGCAAAATTACAGTTATGAAGTAGCAAAGAAAATGATTTTATGGTTGAGGGTCACCACAACATGGGGAACTGTGTTAAAGGGTCACAGTGTTAGGAAGGTTGAGAACCACTACCACAGAACCTCAAATATCATAGGCAATTGCCCATGTTGTGGGTACCCTCAGGAACTCGGCAGTGAGGCCCTATTGCTCATGACTTGGGGGTAGGACTTGAACATATCAAGCTAGCACTGAGCTGCAAGCTTCTTTACAGGTAGCTGGTTGTCATGGTGGTGGATGGTGCTGTGCTTGTTCCTGGAGGAGAAAGGTAATCACCAGTCTTACCTAGCTATGATCCCTGAGAGCTACACTAATGCCTGGCCTGGGAAGACATGCCCACTGGTGCATTTGTGGCATGAGCATTGTGGGATGTGCTTCCTGATTGGATTAAAGACTGGCTCCACAGGTGAAGCCCACATCTGGTCCCATTATTGGGCCAAGAACTTGTGGCTCGCTAAGTCATTGGCCCTAGGGGAGAACCTACTGCTATTTTCTGATAAACATAGTATGAAATTGACTCCTAATAACTTACTGGTGTATCTGCAGATTAATGGATCTCTCGACCTTCATCTAAGAAGTGTCTATTTACAGTAGATGGTGATTATCACAGACCCAAGACTGGTCAAGGCATAAGAGATGGCCAAATGCCCAGCTCTAAACGAGGCATATCATATCCTCTCCTCCAAATACTCAGGAATCATTCCAGAATAAGGGATGGAAAGAGTGTAAGAACCGGAAGTCATGAGTGACCACAAATACACAGCAAGGCAGCTGTGCACATGAATTCACAGTGTGCACAAGACATGTGCACACTCAAGCCAGACCAGCTGTGGCACAGAGGAGGGAGGGGGGCATGAGGTCCTAGCCCTAGCCAAGGAGCTATTGGTAACTGGTAGCTGCTGGGAGAGGGAGATTTAATTTTCTGAGTGTGGGCCTTGGTTAGTCAGGAACGCTCTATGGAAGGCCACAAGGCTCTAATGGAAGACCTCATATCCACAAACTTATGGGCAGTGTAAATTGGGCTTGATGGGTGTGAAAAAGTAAAAGACACAAAGTTGTATTGATAGGGATTGGGGGTTCAATCTGGGAGGAGCTGTGGAAGGAGATAAATATAACCAAAACACATTGTACAAAACTCTTGAAGAACTAGTAAAACTATAAAATAAATCCGAAGTCTCACTCAGTGGGACAAGTAGCAGAGCCCCAGGCCTAGGAAATTGGCTGGTGCAGGATAGAGTACATCATCTTGAGAGAACAAAGAGAACGAGCCAGAGCTGGAGTTTACCCACAATAATCTTCAGACAAGCGGTGCCCAAGTCTAGGCGCTCAGATGCCAGAGCTGGAGTCCGCATGCCATCCCGGCCAAGTCGACCTATGAGAGCTGCAGGCTGAAGGAGGCAGCTGCATGCGTGCGCTCTTGCAGCATGGTGACAGGAACATGCTTAGTCTCTCTGTGGCCAGGACTTCTAGAAACAACTTCCAGTGCTGTAGGATTGTTTATCTAGCCTGTGTATGGTTCTGGTAACTTTTAGAAATCTTACGGGAGTCATAATTGGTGATTGTCTTTACACATTTCTAAAAATCCATTGTCAGTAATTCTTAGGAATCTAGTGTACCATGGGTGTGCCTGGTGCCTGAGGAGGTCAGAAAAGGGGGTTAGATCCCCTGGAATTGGAGTTACAGATGTTATGAGTTGCCTTGTGAATGCTGGGAACTAAACCTGGGTTTTCTGCAAGAAAAACAAACGTTCTTAACCACTAAGCCACCCCTCCAGTCTTCTTACATATTATTAAATTATGCAGTTATACATTTATATTCTAGGTACATTATTTTTTCAGTTTGAAAACATACAAAGTTTTCTCTTTCGTTTTCAAAATCAGCTTAGAACATCTCCTATTGCCTCAGATGAAACTTGAGTGCAGTACCACGTGATGGCCGTGCTTAGAGACTTAAAGCTGTCCCCACCTTTATATTTTCTAACCTCTAGAGTCAGAACCAATGACTGAGAATCTTAGTGCTATTTTTATTTCCACTGATACCCTTTGCCATTCTCAGCCTGTGCATAAAGTAAGAGGCTTAGATTCATTACCCCCCCCCCCCCCCTTTTCCAGGTTAAGTATTTCTAAGGATGTGATTTAATGAATGGGCATGAGGACAAAGAGTAAGCTTTAAAAAGCAAGATGGAGTCTAATTAAATGATAATAAAGCAGAGTCTAGTTGATTTCTAAGCAACAGTTTCCCAGCAATCTTTGGGAAGTCAAACACCCTACCATCTGTAGATGCTAAATCTTACGAGGCCTTTACACTTCTGGAAGGCTCTTGTACCAGACAAACTGACAAACAGAATGTGAGTTTCTTTCCTCTAATCTCATTGTGCTAACTTGGCAAATCTGGTGTCTTAATTGCTTACTGTGGATACCCGTGCCCACTGGTCTCCACTGACTTTTTTGCGTGTCAGTTCACTCCTGCAAGAATGGACAGGGTTTGGTGGGAGGTTGCAGAGTTTGATGGCTGTGCTAACAAACGTAAGGGAGTGCATGATGTAGTACCAATTTAGCCTTCAGTCTGTGTCCTCCGAAGTCAGCCCTAATTCTCTGACCAAATTGTCTGAACAAGGATACTAGGGAGTGTCAGGGAAATGGAGTAGATCAGAGAGTTATGGGGCCTCCACCCACTCAGGAGAAAGCCAAGGGGCCTTGAGGGAGACAGTGATGGATTCAAGCCATATGAAAAAGCATATATCAAGCATCTCACCCTCATCCCTGTCTTGGGAAGATGTGTGTAATTTATAGAGTGTTTAAATTAGACAAATGACTCAATCGATTTAGAAAAATGGACAGGAAACACATGTTTCTTTTGCACTAAACTGAACTTCATCAGAGTAGAAAAGCTTCTGATCTCCTGAGTTATAGAGCCTGGGCTCTCCATCAAAGGCTCCCGATTGTAGGGACTGCGCCTTTGCGGAGAGGCGATCCATTACAGAGCACGCTGCCTGCGTAAAGGGCAGGGATCCACTGAGCTGCTCAAGCTAAGTGGTAATTTATACCTTTGTTTATAGAAAGAAAGAAGAAGGCCGTCCAGGAGGCTGAGGGTGAGAGCAAGAGATGAGAGAAGGAATATAAAGAAAAGACGTTTTAGTGAAGACGGAAACAAACTCGAAATGCCATGGGCAGTGACTTCAGAGGATCTGGGCTGTGTGGTAAGCCGTGTTTAGGTGCTTGGATATACTTGTTTTCACTTGGTATGTGGCCAAAATGAATGCTCTGGAAGCCACAGTGTCGTTTGACACTTGAAACTTTTTTTTTTTTTTAAATCAGGAAGGCAGAGTGACCTGCCAAAAAATAATATGACATGAGATAATTCATTGACAATCAAGCGGCTGAGACTCAGCTCACTGGATAGCCCTCTTGGTGACTTAGTGAAGGGTCCATCGAGGTTCACCTCCCTCTGTGGTTAGCCCGTGCCCCAGTGGGGGAACTTCCCTTCAGCACGGTGGATCTGTTTCCTTAACCAGTGTGTGGGGCTGGCTTTGCCCACGCTTCTCTACCCCTCTGCCTCTACTGGCAAAGCAGGAGTGTGCCTTATGCTGTTGAATATTCTCACCTGAAGTGGACAGTGAGTTTTCTTTCGGCAAACAGATTTTCAGTGACCTGGCCTAGTGCCCTCTGTAAGTTTACAGGAGTCACTCCACCCCCAGGCTCACAATCCCTGCCCTATTCCCGCAGGCTGCTCTCTGCCAGCTGAGGAAGCCCAGCCAAGGGTTGTGGGGAAGTGGATTACATCCAAGTGGCGGTGGTGGTTGCTACATAGTTCACAACCTCTTGTTAAAGACAGGGACCAGGCCTGAAGCATCCCTTAGTGGATGAAGCCAGGTTAGGTGACCCCAATCTTGCTTGCTTTGCAAACGTTACCAAAACTTCCTTTGAGCTGTTTCTCATGTTAAAGAAAAGTAGAACGCAAGTCCTGCCAATCAGTCACAGCAAGCTAACAGGTAGCTACGTGAGTACGGACTTTTCAGTGAGAGAGAGCAGATGCGGCAAGCAGACAACAGTGTGAAATCAGGCATGTTGCTTCACCTCTGTAAGGCTTCTCACCGGAGCTTCCACACCATCTCTGATTTTGAGTTACCTGATTGGTGAGCTGTCCCGTGTTCAAGTAAGTGCTGTGGAATTCACTGTCTCTCCGTTTCCCTTTTTAACAGTGTCGAGCTTGGGAGAGGGTTCTCTGCACATGGGACCTGGGAATCAAACTCAGAGTCACATGTTTCTTATCAGCTCCTTTCTTCAGGGCTCTCAGCCTCCAGCCACCAGTGCTGGAGCCACTGCTACAAAGCAGAGCAGCTCACCAGGACTGTGGATGACTCCTCTGAGGAGCCCAAAGCTAATACTGACTCCTTTTGGCTTTCCTCTCCCAGTACATCACCAGAACACATGTTCCCCGGGAGCTCTTAGTGTGTGTGCGTCATGACGATGGTAGTACTACCCTGTGCAGAGTCTGTCTTAATTGAGAATGTCATGTGTGAAAGATATTTAGAACTAGAACCTCTGGGATCAGCTTGTGTGCTTAAACACATGATTAAAATAAAATCAGAGTCTCCATCATTTTTCACAGGTGGGGATTCTGTTATTCTTCTCTATGATGGGTGTCTAGATCAATTCACTCAGTCAGTGTTACTGAGGCTTCCATGTTTCAGATTCTGTGCCAATAAAGCCTGTAATCGAATTCTCACCTTCACACAAGGAACAGTATGGGGAGTGTTGTGAGCAAAGGCAGAGAGGATGTAGCAGGTACAGAAGCAGAAGTTGTAGAGGCAGAGGGTGCACACCTTGATGGGGCCTTGGTCACGAAGCTGGCCTGAATGGAAGACAGTTCAGGAGGGAGCTGGCCTCCTAGGCTCAGAGCAGGCATGAAGGTGTGAGAGTCCTGTCATGTTCCTTTCACTTGCCTGTTACATTGGGTCCCCTTTGAACTTCAGCCCCCTCTCCCTGATAGCATTTCAAACTGGCCCCCCACCAGGGTCCTGGGGCAATGCAACAGGCTGATGCTTTTGCTTTCTTCTGACCTTAGGAAGCCCAGGGATTTCCTCCTTCCCAGTGGTCTGTGGCTTAATCCTATTATGCTAGCCTCTGGACAGAGGGCAAGCCCCTTAGCTGAGCGGTAAGAACTGGGTTTGAGGCTCATCATTAAGCATTTCATGTTGAATCAATCAGCAAGATGGCTTGGTGGGACCTCAACTAAGACTCCTAGCATAGGAGAGGGTGGCTGAACTGGCCTTCTCCTGTAATCAGGTTGGTGACTACTCTGATTTTCATCACAGAACCTTCATCTAGTAACTGATGGAAGCAGATGCAGAGATCCACAGCCGAGTGCTGGGTCAAGCTCTGGGAGTCAAGTTGAAGAGAGGGAGGAGGTGATATATGAGCAAGGAGGGTCAAGATCATGATGGGAATCTTACAGAGACAGCTGACCCAAGCTCATGGGAGCTCATGGACTCTAGACCGACAGCTAGGGAGTCTGCATGGGACTGACCTAGGCCCTCTGCAAGTGGGTGACAGTTTTGTAGCTTGGTCTGCTTGTGGCCCCTAGCAGTTGGACAAAGATCTGTCCCTGGTGTGTGGGCTAATGTTTTGGAACATATTCCCTATGGTGGGATGCCTCGCTCAGCCATGATGCAGGGGGGAGGAGCTTGGTCCTGCTTCAACTTGATATGCCATGCTTTGTTGACTCCCAAGGGAGGCCTTACCCTTTCTGAGGAATGGATGGGGTGGGGGTTAATAGTGTCTGCTACCAGTCCTGAAATCTGAGTTTGATTCCCAGTTCTCACATGGTGGAAGGAGAGGAATGACTCATGTAAGTTGTTCTCTGACCTATATACAACTTTGTGACGTATAGGCGTGAACACACACATACACACACACACACACACACACACACACACGCACACGCACGCACACACACATGGCTGGCTTTGTGACACATGCATGAACACACACATACACACACATTTACACTATGAGTAAATGTAATAAAAACCCTTTGTGGTTGTAAGCCTCCACAATATGGATATCTTAATAGACAACGACAAAAGCACGTGGGCATAACTTTTATCAGGATCTGACCTTGCTCCTTCCCCTTGCAGTCCCTTTCTCACACAGACAGTCCGGAGCCAGGAAGGACACTGCATTTCCTTCTTTGCTGAGATGCTGTCCCTTGTGAGACAAGCCTGTCTCTTCTAAGTGGCTCTGCAAGAACATTAATGATATTTGGCCCTCCAGTGTCCCCTCCCAGAGCCTCTCAGAGTCTCCACATGTGTCCCCTGCCTCTCTGTCTGCTGCTTGCCAGGATGCAGCCATCTGTGAACAAACTCATGTCCTCCCCTTCAAATGAAAATCCCCAGGTCTTCAGTGGTTTGAACACAGCGAGGAACGGTGATCTGGGACAGACACAGGACTGATCCTCTTTTGTCTCTTGTGTCCCCTCCCTTCTCCCAAATCTGAAATATGAGGAGACTCCTCAGCTGCCCTGCAGGGTGTTGTGTATGGGAAAATTTTCTTGGCTATGGACACTGACACTTGTCTCTGGCACAGGGACTTGGTTTATTTATCTAGCTGGATTTCATCTCTTAATATTCATTTCACAGAGGAAGAGGTTTCAGCCACTGCATGTAGCCCCGGCCCCACTGTGGCGATGGCGAGCAGGGAAAGCAGATATTTACAGAAGTCTGTGACCCCTTGGTGCTGTCTAGAGAGCTGCAGAACAGGTGGGACAGCAGATCACAGGAACCGCAGGATCCCAGCTCCTGGCAGACCAGCTTCCCTTCTGGAGGGATGGACACCCATTGTTAGTCTCTTTCTCTGATTTCAACACATCCTCCCAAGCTCTGTAGAAATAAGCCCATTAACAATTTAGTACATGTATTGCTGGGTCTTTGAATATTAACACAATAGATTTTTTTGTATGTATGTAGTATATACCACAATTTCAAAGGACCCATACCTGGTTTATATTTTATAATCCATACAATTCACAAGTGTTTCCACCAAATAACTGCTCAGCTAAACTCTAACACTTATTGAATGAAATGAGAAATAGAAATTCAGGATGGAATCCCTGGCTAACTAAGGACCACGTGGAGTCCTGAGCGCTCCGCCCTCTCAGGTAGCAGCCTCCCTATCTCCAATGGGACCCCATACCCACTGTCTTGGGACTGCATGGAATTTAAAAAATGAACAGAAACATTGGAGCTAAATGGCATTACAGATCAAATGACCCTAACAGAGATCTACAGAACATTCTACCCAAACATTAAAGAATATACATTGTTCTCAGCATTCCATGGAACTTTCTCCAAAATTGACCATGTAGTAGTAGGACACAAAGCCTCAGCGAATACAGGAAAACTGAAATAGCATCCTGCATTCTATACGACCACAGTGCACTAAAGCTAGATAGCAATAGCAATAGAACTATAGAAAGTACCAGTATCTGGGAGATTAAACAAACACACTATTGAATAATGGTTGGGTCAAGGAAGAAGTTAAGAAGAAAAAAAATAGATATTAGAATTAAGTGAAAACAAAACAAAGAAACAGGGCATCTTGCCCGAAGATATACTTTTTGCTACACTTAGCAGTGGTTACGCAACTCCCACGGCAACCTAATGACACACTTCCTTATCCTCTCATGGCAGCGAAATTTGTTTTAAACCTTTTGTTGGTGGCCAGCCCCAACCTGTCAAAGGGTTCTTAGAGGAAGGAGTGAGGAACTGAGAAATAATGGGAAGAAATATACATAGATGAAGAAAAAGATAGACACAGGATAGCTTCGGGAGGACCCTGAGTCAATATCCAGTCGCCCTGAGTTTATTCATGATGGGCTTTCAAGGTCAATAAAGTACCAACAAGTGTAGACCCTTCAAAATACCTGGTAACCACATTTTTTTTTTTTTTTTTTTTTTTTACCAAATCATACTATTATGCAACCCTGCTGGACAAAGCAAGCTCAGACTTTCTGACCTTGAGTAAGGCCTTACTAGGGAGCCTCTGTGGGCCTCCACAACCTTTAACTTCTTTTAGGGCATACTTATGCTCATGCACAGGACCCTACTCATCAAGCAGACATGCTACTCCATACCACACAAAGGAAGGCATCCTCACCAGGACTTCCTCTGCAGATCCCCAAGCCAATTTTCCTTCTAGAAGGAGGACTCAGCCTTGGTAGCATGTCTTAGCCCTCTTTTGGGGGGGCCACACGACCACTAACATAGCAAGAAAGTCACAGAGACTCCCCCCTCAGGCCTTTGAACCTTAGTTGCATACCTTGCTCCTCGTAGCTAGGATTATGCAGTCATTCCTTCCAAACTCACCTTTGGGTTTGCCAGTCCATCTTCTGGTGCAAATGAGATGGTTATTTAAAAAGATCAACAAGATCGACAAACCTTTAGCCAGATTAACTAGAAGAGATAGAGAGAAAACACAAATTAATAAAATTAGAGGTAGGAAGAAAGACATTAAGGACATTGATAAAATTCAGAGAACCATAAGGACATACTTTAATAATGACTATTCTATTAAACTAGAAAACCTAGAAGGCATAAATTTCTACATGTATATGAGCCATCAAAGTTGAATCACAATGCAGCAAATAATTTAAACAGCCCCAGAACAACCAATGAGATAAAAACAATAATTTTAAATCTCCCAACTGCAAAAGCCCAGGGCCAGATGGGTTCAGCACAGAATTCTACCAGACCTTCAAAGGATAACTAATACCCAAACTCCTCAACTATTCCATACACTAGAAAAGAAAGGGATACTTACATACCCATATGCAGACAGTATTATTACTCTGATATTAAAATCATACAAAGACCCAATTTTAGGCCAATCTCTCTGATGAACATAGATTCCAACCATATCAATAAAATACTTGAAAACAGAATTCAAGAACACATCAAAAAGCTCATCTGCTACAATCAACTTGGCTTCACCCTAGGAATGTAGGGATGGCTGAGCATGCATAAATCAAATGTAATCCACCACATAAGTAGACACAAGGACAGAAGTTTACATGATCATCTCATTTGTAGCAGAAAAGGCCTTTGAGAAAAATTCAACATTCCTTCATGATAAAAGTCCTAGAGAATCTAAGAACACAGAGGACTATTTCTATGTACTAAAGGCAATATACAGCAAGTTCACAACCAACATTATGCTAAATGTAGAAAAGAATGATGCTTTTCCACTGAAATTAGTAACAAGGCAAAGGTGCCCACTCTCTCTACTTCTTTTCAATATAGTGCTTGAAGCCGTAAGATATTCACAGGTAAATGGATGGAACCCCAAATAACCATTTTGAGTGAGGTAGTTCAGACTAGGAAAGACAAGTATTACATATTCTATCTACATGGATATTAGCTTTGGCTCTTTAGTTATGTGTGTTTAAATTAGATTACCCATAGAAAGCAAGAAACTAATAAAGGGCCATGGAAGCAATTCATGAAGTTAGAATGTAAGTTAATAAAACATAAAATAAAAATGAAAGACAATTAAAATTGTAATAAAATGACATGAGTCCTCTTTTTTCTGGAGGTCTCAGACCCACCTGGCATGCCTGAGAATTCTTAAAGTTAAAAGGCTCAGACTCATCTGGTGTACCTTGACCAGTTGTGGGTCTCTGTATTAATAATCATCTACTACATTTGTAATAATAATAATATTAGACTCTCCCCTAGGGCCAATAACCTAGCCAGCCAGGGTTTTTGGCCCAGTTAATGGTACCAGGCATGAGTTCAATTTTGTGCAGCAGGGTTTAAATCTCAGTGGAAAGTAGTTAGTTAGTCCCGTGATGTTCATGCCACTATTGCCCCAGTGAGCACATCTTCCCAGACAATTCATTATTGTAGCTTGAGGCATACACAGCTGTGTAAGACTGCTGATTACTTTTCTCCCCTGGTAGCAAGCGTGCAAACCTTCCAGCACTTTGAAATCTGGCTAGAAAGGCTGAAGCTTCCAAGTGTGAATAAGCTCGATTTCACTGTGCCCCATGACTCATCTTAAGCAATACTGTCCCACCATCAAGTTCTGCAGATTAACTAGGAACAATGGCAACAGCTTGTGATATTGGGGGAGGAGCATGGAAATCAAAAAGAAGTAAACCCCACTTGACCCTGAGTTTCTTATTTGATGGTCTACGGTGCCTGGGAGAGTCAATGTCCCCATTATAGGGTAACTCCATTTAAACTAATTTCATATTGTGTTTATGTATATATTTTAGGAAGCTGCTACAGTACTAGATCTGCATATGGCATTTTCAAAAGTCTGTAGTGTTAGTATCCCTTTCCTTATTTCCTCTTTAACCCTATCCTCACATCCCTTACCCCACCTTATCCCATTATTCCCATTTTCTGTTCATAAGACCTACATTCTATGTCCCTGTCCTTGACATTGTCCATGGGCTTTTATTAGTTTATTTAATACAAAATATACATGCAAATATGATAGATTAAATTTAAGGTGGATAGTGGTGTCAAAGCTGCCACAGAGGCCTGGTAATTTTGCTTCTCACATCCCTAGAGACCACCGTGTCCCATCACCTGGCTGCTTCTCTCATGTGCAGGTCTCTATCCAGGAGGGGATTTTTCTGACTACTGGAATGCAGAAAGATGCTTCCTAATGTGCCTCAATGGTTGTGTTCTTGAGTCCCTATGCTTGAACGAGACCAGGGAGGCCATGCTCTGCTATGTTCCTGAGTCCCTATGCTTGAATGAGACCAGGGAGGCCATGCTCTGCCTTTTCTGGTGGCTTCCAGGGTCAGCCTATACTTCTGATTGCAGGGCCTGGCACATTCCCACAACTAAGAAGTCATGATTATGCTTTGCTGTGGGATGTTCTGTATATCAAATGTGATTTGCTCTGATTGGTTAATAAATAAAACACTGATTGGCCAGTAGCCAGGCAGGAGGAAGTATAGTCAGGACAAGGAGGAGAGAATTCTGGGAAGTGGAAGGCTGAGCCAGAGACACTGCCAGCCGCCACCAAGACAAGCAGCATGTAAAGACGCCGGTAAGCCACGAGCCACGTGGCAAGGTATAGATTTATAGAAATGGGTTAATTTAAGATATAAGAACAGTTATCAAGAAGCCTGCCATGGCCATACAGTTTGTAAGCAATATAAGTCTCTGTGTTTACTTGGTTGGCTGTGAGCAGCTGTGGGACTGGCGGGTGACACAGAGTCACCAGTTTTGTCACCAGTTCTGGGGTCCAGCTGGTTGAGTCTCTGGTCATCTCAGTCTACAGGACCAAGATTCCCCAACTCAGGGGAGAAGGAAAAGGACAGCATAGGCCCAAGAGACTAGGTCTCCATAATGGAGCCACCATTTCATGCTAGACTCCTGCAGCTCTGTTGTTAGTTGACCAGGGTCCAGCAGAATTGATTTACTTCTCTTTAAGAGCCAAAGACAGGGTGAGAAGGTAAAGAACTTAATTAAGACACTACAAGATTAAGATATCAAGTCAGAAGATTTTAAGTGAAAACTCACAAATTAGTTTGTATAGGTTGAGATATAAAACAAGTATAGAGAAATGGCATTGCTACAAAAGGAATGCCATTTTCAAAAGTGAACTGAAGTTCACAAACATCTACTGTGTACTTGACTCCCAATAGAATTTTAATTAATTTGAAAGAGGATCATAAAAAGCCTGTATATAAAATAATCTAGGAAATAAGGGTGAAATGATAACTTATCTTCCTTAAATGTTATAAAGTTAACATTTAAAAACATACAACTTCAAGATAATATTTAGATTGAGAAAGAAAAAAGGCAATATTCAAATTATTCAGGAAGAAATGTAAATCAGAATATTATCTATGAAAACCTTTAAATCTGTCCAAAGAAATAGTCTGAGAAACATATAGAGCCTTAAATAATCAGGCTTTCAAAGACACTGAAAGAATAAAAATAATACTCAGATATAGTGTATGAAAAAATTTTAAATGAAAAAAAGGAAAAAAATTTAAATTTTAAGGTATTTTTAAAAAACTATTTAATTTTTCTGTACCCAAGATCTCCTATCTTTAGAACATATAGCTCATGGAATTATGCAAAATTTAAGTGACTTGCTATGTATAATGTTTCGAATAATGTTTATTTTTTATTTTTATAATTTTTCATTTAAAAATTTTTCCTTTCCTTTTACATACTAACCCCTGTTGCCCCCCTCCTCGTTTTCTGCTCCCCCCCACCTACTCCCATCTCACCCCCATCCCCTCCTCATAGAGGGTAAGGCCTCCCTTGGGTAGTCAGCACAGGCTGGCATACTAAGTTGGGGCTGGACCTAGCCCCTCTCCCCTGCATCAAGGCTGAGTAAGGCATCGCACCATAGGGAATGGGCTCTAAAAAGCCAGTTCGTGTACCCAGGATAAGTCTTGGTCCCATTGCCAGGGGACCCACAAACACATCAAGCCATGCAACTTTCACCCACATTGAGAGGGCCTAGTTCTGTCCCATGCAGGTTCCCCAGCTGTCAGTCCAGAGTCCACGAGCTCCCACTAGCTTGGGTCAGCTGTCTCTGTGGATTTTCCTATCATGATTCTGACCCCCACTCCTTATAATCCTTCCTCCCTCTCTTCAGCTGAACTCCAGTATCTTGGCCAAGTGCTTGGCTGGATCTCTGCATCTGCTTCCATCAGTCACTGGATGTAGGTTCTATGATGACAATTAGGGTAGACACCAATCTGAGTGCAGGGGAAGGCTAGTTCAAGCACCCTCTCCACCATTGCTGTGAGTCTTAGCTGGGGACAATCTTGTGAGTTCCTGGAGCTTTCCCTAGCTGCTGATTTCTCCCCATCCCCTTAATGGTACACTCTGTCAA
>CABHPP010141837.1:0-44171 GCA_902168425.1 Peromyscus attwateri | reverse complement strand
AAAACTTTCCCAACTTAAAGAAGGAAATACCTATGAAGATACAAGAAGTTTATAGAATACCAAATAGACTACCCTCCCCCAGAAAATCCTCTTGCCACATAATAATTAAACAACTAGCATAGAAAATAAATAAAGAATATTAAAAGCAGCGAAGGAAAAAGGCCAAATGACTTATAAAGGCAGACCCATAAAATAACACCTGACTTATAAAGGCAGACCCATAAGAATAACATCTGACTTCTCAATGGAGACTCTGAAAGCCAGAAGGGCCTGGACAGATGCAATGCAGACACTAAGAAACCACAGATGCCAGCCCAGACTAAAATACCCAGCAAAACTTTCAGTGTGAACAAGACATTCCAAGACAAAACAAGATTTAAACAATACCTATCCACAAATTCAGCCCTACAGAAAACACTTGAAGAAAAACTCCAACCTAAGGAAGTCAGATGCACCCACAAAAACACAGGTAAACAGGTAATACATAACCCCACAGCAGCAAATCTCAAAGAAGAGAGATATACACACACTACCACCAAAAGATAACAGGAATTAACAATCACTGGTCATTAATATCCCTTAATATCAATGGACTCAATTCACCTATAAAAAGACACAGGCTAACAGAATGGATATGAAAACAGAATCCATCCTGCTGCATATAAGAAACACACCCCAACTTCAAAGACAGACATTACTCCAGAGTGAAAAGCTTGGAAAAGACTTTCAAATCAAATAAAGTTAAGAAGCAAGCCAGTGTAGCTATCCTAATATCTAACAAAATAGACTTCAAACTAAAATCAATCAAAAGAAATCAAGAAGGACATTACATATTCATTACAGGAAAAATCCAACAAGATGAAGTCTCAATTCTTAAAATTTATGCCCCAAATATAAGGGCACCAATATATGTAAAAGAAACATTGCTAAAGCTTAAATCACACATCAAACCCCATATATTAATAGTGGGAGGCTTCAACATCCCACTCTCATCAATGAACAGATCAGCCAAACAGAAACTTAACAGAGAAATAAGGTATCTAACAGATATTATAACTCAAATGGACTTAATAGATATCTACAGAACATTCCACCCTAGCACAAAAGAATATACCTTCTTCTCAGCACCCCATGGAACCTTCACTAAAGTTGACCACATACTTGGTCACAAAGCAAATCTCAACAGATACCAAAAAAATTGGAATAACCTCCTGTATTTTATTGGACCACCATGGTTTAAAGTTAGATTTCAAGAACAACAAATTACAGAAGGCCTGAAATCACATGGAAACTGAATAATGCTCAACTGAATCACCAATTGGTCAAGGAAGAAATAAGAAAGAAATTAAAGACTTCCTAGAATTCAATGAAAATGAATGCACAACATACCCAAACTTATGGGACACTATGAAAGCAATGCTAAGAGGCAAAACATACCCAAACTTATGGGACACTATGAAAGCAATGCTGAGGAAAATTCATAGCACTAAATGCCCACATAAAGATGCTGGAGAAATCTCACACTAGTGACTTAACAGCACAACTAAAAGCTCTAGAACAAAGAGAAGCAAACTCACCCAGGAGAAATAGAAATTAGGAAATAATCAAATTGAGAGCTGAGATCAATAAAATAGAAACAAATAGAGCAATACAAAGAACCAACGAAACAACAAGTTGGTTCTTTGAAAAAATAAACAAGATAGACAAGCCCTTATCCAAACGAACCAAAAGGCTGAGAGATAACATTCAAATTAACAAAATCAGAAATGAAAAGAGAGACATAACAATAGACAATGAGGGAATACAGAGAATCATCAAGTCATACTTTAAAAACCTCTACTCCACAAAATTGGAAAATCTAAAAGATATGGACAATTTTCTGGATAGGTATCACATTCCAAAATTAAATCAAGATCAGATAAACCATGTAAATAGACCTATAACCACTAAGGAAATAGAAATAGTCATTAAAAGTCTCCCAACCAAAAGAAGTCCAGGACCAGATGGTTTCAGTGCAGAATTCTGCACTGAATTTCAAAGCTAATACCAATACTCTTCAAATTATTCTACACAATAGAAACAAAAGGAACATTACCAAGCTCTTTTTATGAGTCTACAGCTACTCCGATACCCAAACCACACAAAGATGCAACAAAGAAAGAGAATTACAGACCAATCTCCCTCATGAACATTGATGCAAAAATACTCAGTAAAATACTGGCAAATCAAATCCAAGAACACATCAAAGAAATAATCCACCATGATTAAGGAGGCTTCATCCCAGGGATGCAAGGATGGTTCAACATATGAAAATCTGTCAATGTAATATACCATATAAACAAACTGAAAGAAAAAAAAAACATGATTATCTCATTAGATGTTGAAAAAGCTTTCAACAAAATCCAATACCCCTTCATGATACAGGTCTTGGAGAGATCGAAAATACAAGGACCAGGGCGGTGGTGGTGCATGCCTTTAATCCCAGCACTTGGGACCGAGGCAGGCAGATCGCTATGAGTTTGAGGCCAGCCTGGGCTACAGAGCGAGATCCAGGAAAGGCACCAAAGCTACACAGAGAAACCCTGTCTCAAAAAACCAAATTAAAAAAAAAAGAGTACAAGGAACATACCTAAACATATTAAAAGCAATTTACAGCAAGCTGACAGACAACATCAAATTAATTAGAGAGAAACTCAAAGTGATTCCACTAAATCAGGAACAAGACAGGGCTGTCCACTCTCCCCATATCTATTCAGTATAGTACTCAAAGTCCTAGCTAGAGCAATAACACAACAAAAGGAGATCATGGGGATTGAAATTGGAAAGGAAGAAGTCAGACTTTCACTATTTGCAGAGGATATGGTAGTCTGCATAAATGATCCCAAAAATTCTACCCAGGGAACTCCTACACCTGATAAACACCTTCAGTAATGTGGCAGGATTAAAGATTAATTCAAAAAAATCAGTAGGTCTCCTATATACAAATGATAAAGGGGCTGAGAAAGAAATCACAGAAATATCACCCTTTACAATAGCCACAAATAATATAAAATATCTTGGGGTTACTCTAACTAAGCAAATGAAAGACCTGTATGACAAGAACTTTAAGTCCTTGAAGAAAGAAATTGAAGAAGTTATCAGAAAATGGAAAGATCTCCCATGCTCATGGATGGTTAAGATTAACATAGTAAAAAAGGGAATCTTACCAAAAGTAATCTACAGGTTCAATGCAATCCCCATCAAAATCCCAACACAATTCTTCACAGATCTGGAAAAAAACAATACTCAACTTCTTATGGAAAAACAAAAAATCTAGGAAAGCTAAAACAATCCTATACAATAAAGCCACCTCTGGAGGCGTCATCATCCCTTACTTCAAGCTCTACCATAGAGCTATAGAAATAAAAAATAGCTTGATATTAGCATAAAAACTGACATGTGAACCAATGGAATCAAATTGAAGATCTTGACATTAATCCACACACCTATGAACACCTGATTTTTGACAAAAAAGCCAAAATTATACAATGGAAAAAAAGAAAGCATCTTCAACAAATGGTGCTGGCATAAATGAATGTCAACATGTAGAAGATTGCAAATAGATCCATATCTATCACCATGCACAAAACTCAAGTGGATCAAAGACCTCAAAGACCTCAGTTATCCTCTGAACTTGATAAAAGAGAAAGTAGGAAGTAGTCTTGAACACATTGGCACAGGAGACTACTTCTGAAATATAACACCAGTAGCACAGATACTGAGAGAAACAATTAATAAATGGGACCTCCTGAAACTGAGAAGCTTCTGTAAGGCAAAGGACATAGTAAATAAGACAAAATTACAGCCTACAGAGTGGGAAAAGATTTTCACCAACCCCACATCTGACAAGGGGCTGATCTCCAAAATATATAAAGAATTCAAGAAACTAGACATCAAAATACCGAACAATCCAATTTAAAAATGGGCTACAGAACTAAACAGAGAATTTTCAACAGAAGTATCTCAAATGGCTGAAAGACATTTAAGGAATTGCTCAACATCCTTAGTCATCAGGGAAATGCAAATCAAAACTACTCTGAGATACCATCTTACACCTGTCAGAATGGCTAAGATTAAAAACATTGATAACAGCTTATGTTAGAGAGGATGTGGAGCAAGGGGAACACTCCTCCACTGTTGGTGGGAGTGCAAACTTGTACAGCCACTTTGGAAATCAGTACAGTGGTTTCTCAGAAAATTGGGAATTAATCTTCCTCAAGACCCAGCTATACCACTCTTGGGCATATACCAAAGGAAATCTCAATCATACCACAAGGACACTTGTTCAACTATGTTTATAGCAGCATTATTTGTAATAGCCAGAACCTGGAAACAACCTAGATGCTGCTCAACTGAAGAGTTGATAAAGAATATGTGGTACATGCACACAATGGAGTACTACTCAGCAGTGAAAAATAATGACATCTTGAAATTTGCAGACAAATGGATGGAACTAGCAAATATCATCCTGAGTGAGGTTACCCAGACTCAGAAAGACAAACATGGTATATACTCACTCATAAGTAGATACTAGACGTAAATCAAAAGGATAAGCATACTACAACCCACAGCTTCAGAGAAGCTAGTTAACAAGAAGGACTCAAAGAGGGATGCATAGATCACCCTGGAAAGTAAACTTGGAATGGGAGGCAATGGAGGGTAGGGAATGGGGGATGATAACGTAGGAGGATGGAAGGGTTGAGCTGGAACAGGGATGGAGTAGGAGAGCAATGAAAGAGATACCATGATAGAGGGAGATATCATGGGGATAGAGATAAACCAGGTGATAGGGAAATTCCCAGGAATCCACAAGGATGATCCCAGCTTAGACTACTAGCAATAGTGGAGAGGGTGCCTGAACTGGCTTACCCCAGCAATAAGATTAGTGAATACTAAACTGTCATCATAGAGCCTTTCTCCAGTAACTGATGGAAGCAGATGCAGAGATCCATAGCCAAACACCAGGCTGAATTCCAAGAGTCCAGTCGAAGAGAGAGAAGAGGGATTCTATGAGCAATGGGCATCAAGATCATAATGGGGAAACCTACAGAGATAATGAAACCAAACAAGTGGGAACCCATGAAATTCAGACCAGGGCTCCCTGGCATCAGGATCCATCCCTGTTGCATGACCAGGCCTTTTGTAGCCCACTACCTATGGTGGGACACGTCGCACAGCCTTGAGGCATGGGGAAGGGCTTGGACCTGCCTCTACTGAGAATGTACCAGGCTCTACTGAGTCCCCATGGGAGGCCTTACCTTCTTGTAGGAGGAAGTGGGAACTGGGTTTGGGAGGAAGGCTGGAAGTGTGGGAGGAGGGAAGAAGGGGATCTGTGATTGGTATGTAAAATGAATAAAAAATTTCTTAATAAAAAACATAATCTTACCATGTTTCTGTAGCTTGAGTGATATTGAACTATTCCAAGAACTAGTTTCTGATGCATCTCTCTGAAGTATGTTGTTCTTCCACTTTCTTTTCTTGCATTCTGTCATTGTTAGTTTGTGTTCTTTATTCTATTACCTTTTGGGTCTTTGGTCTTTTGGGGGCCCACCCAGCTCCCTAATAAATCACACATAGAGCTTATTTTTATTATAAATGCCTGCCCTTAGCTTGGCTTATATCTAGCCAGCTTTTCTTAACTTTAAATTATCCCATCTACCTTTTCCCTCTGGACTTTTTCCCTTTTTACTTCTGTAATCATACTTTCATTCTTACTCTGTGGCTTGCTGTGTAGCTGAGTGGCTGGCTCCAATGTCCTCCTCTCCTTGTTCTCTTGCTTCTTCCTTCTTCTTGCCCAGAATTCTCCTTCTATCTATTCTCTCTGCCTGCCAGCCCCGCCTATCCTTTCTCCTGCCTCACTACTGACTGTTCAGTTGTTTTAGACAGACACAGTACCACAGTTTCACAGAGTTAAACAAATGTGACATAAACAAATACAACACATCTTTGCATCATTAAACAAATGTTCCAGAGCATAAACAAATGTAATACACCTTAAATAATATTCTACAGCAGCATTCCTTTCCTTTTCCCACCTATGGCCTTTCACTAGTTGGAAAAGTTACTTTATTTTCTTGTGACACAATTTGTTTGTCTTCCAAATGTATGTATTAAAAATCCACTATGTATGCTTAGAAAGATGGTAAAATTAAGAGGTGGGTGACAATTCATCCTAAAAGGTCCCAATACACAGTAGCCATCCAACATACCCAGGTCACCTTTTCCATCTGTTCTTGTCAAAGTTGGCAGCTCTTCAGCCTAAAGACAGTGTGAACTCTGACACAGTGACCTCTTCTCACCCCTATGTTGCCCATTTTTGCCCTTCTTTTGCATGTAAGTATAGAACAGCCAGAAAGAGAAAGTGGGTAATCATCATGCATGCTTGTCTTTGTTTAGAGGAGGGAGTATCCAAATGGTTTTTGTAAAACCAGAAGGTCACCAGTACCATTACAATAAAAATAATGAATCCACTGTTACTCCAACATGGAAAATAAACTCTGCCCACTGTAAACAAAATATACTCATTCCTTTCTAGTCTGACTCTAGAGTAAATTAGAGTAAGACATTTTAAACACTGAACAGTAGAGAGAATCATGAAGAATAAGCTGATAGAAAGTCAGAGGTCATTGATATGGACACAGAATAGAAGGCAGGATGCACTCAATGCCTAAAATAGGATATAAACCACATATATGAGTACATAAAAAATATTCTTTTTCTCCCTCTCAAAAAATGAAAACAAAAACTAAAAAAAGAATCAAAATATGTCAAACGAATCAAAATGTACAAAGTCCATTTTGTGTTGGCCAACAACTCCTGGGCATAACGCCTGACCTGAAATGTCAGTGGGATACCCAGTGACACTCCATTGGAAGAAAAGTAATTTTTCCTTTACAGGTATCAATTGTACATAGCTTCTTGTTCAGACATGGAATCCCATGTCTACTTCCCTCCCTCAGTTTTTAGCAGAATAATCCCCTATAGCCCACGAGTCACATAGTCTCAGGTTCTAGGCTAATTTAACTGTGTTAGGTATCGACTCCATCTTAGAGTGGGCTTTAAACCAAACAAAAAGTTTTGGTTACTCCATTAATTTGTGTCACTACTGTACCAGTATATCTTGCAGGCAGATCACTGTTTTAGGTCACAGGCATAGTATCTGTGACTTCAACAATAGGGCTTTCATCAGGTTAAGGAAAGTAACCAATATCAAGTAATTAAGTAACAAATAACATTTTCATCTTCTCTCTGTTCCTTCTCTCTCTCTCTCTCTCTCTCTCTCTCTCTCTCTCTCTCTCTCTCTCTGTCTCTCTCTCTCTCTGGAGTACACTGGTATGTTCACCACAGATGCTTCCTTATCTTGTTTCTGTGGACTGTCCATGTGGAAGGAAGGGACAACCTACAGATCCAGTTTAGTCTCTGCCTTGTAAATAAAAAATAAATCCTCAGAAATTATATAGCTTAGAAACCTTTTTTCAAGGTTTTTCAGATCTGTATAATGGGGTCAGGACATCTCAGAGAAGTGGAGAATGGAGATGCATCTCTATCAATTTATAGCATCTACCCATGTTCTACCTACTCTCACTTTCATTTGTTGACATGTTGTTTCCTATTGTTAAATGAGATAGCTACAGAAATTTCCATTTTATTTTTGGAGTTTAAAATTGTCTGCAGTTACTTGCCTAAAGGAAAATACTATTTTAAGTTGGCATATATTAATATTATATATTAATATTTTTCTTCAGGAATATGCCATGCTATATATTTACTTGAGTAAACTGCTACTGCTACTGCCAAATCACATTCTGAATACATACTAAACTTTGAAATTATTATTTGAAATACATATTTTCATACACAGAACGAAGTACATAAATGCTAAGCTATTAATATCTGTTCAAACTGAAGATGTGCCTAAACCATTTCCCCAGATCAAGACAAAGAGGCTAGATACATAGAATCCTTTTGTACCCTTTACCTTCATATTGAGCACAATCTTGACTCCATTTTTTAAAATTCAGTTTACCTGTTTGATGATTCTATGAAAGAGCTCATCTTTTAATTGACTCAATGTTGTTATCATTAGATGTGGCAATGTTTGCTATTATTTTGTTTTTTGGAACAGTGTTTTTGTATGCTAGGCTGACATTAAACTTGATTTGTAGTTCAGCATGTCTATTACTTTTTTTGCTGTGATAAAATACCATGATGTCACAGAAGCAGCTTAAGGCAAAACGTTTATTTTGAAACAGTTTGAAAGGTAAGGTCCATAATGGTGGTGGAAGCATGGAAGCAAGTGGACAGAGCAGTAAATGAGAAGCCACATCATCAACCATGTGAAAGGAGCAGAGAAAATGAACTGGAAGTGGAGTGAGACTACAAACTCTATACTTTCTCCAGGGAAACTTGACTTCCTAAATATCCTAAACTTCTGTTGGAGACCGACTCCGGGCAGCTGTGTCACTTTCCTTGATTTATCAAGCCTCGCAAAAACAGAGACCTGGTACTACCGACTTCAGGATTTACGATTAGGTAAACCTCCTGAAACATGTGCTAATCAACCAACAGCAGGGGCCTGGTACCGGCCAACCACAGGATTTACAATTAGATAAACTTTCTAAAACAGATGCTAATCAGCCAGCTGCAGGGGCCTGGGACCAAAGTGACCTCACCCTAACCCTCCCTCAGGAATTCCTATTCTTCTCTCCTTGCTTCCATTCCCCCGCCTGAAGCCCTGCTTATAAAGCTTCAGCATACAGTTAATAAACGGAGCCTTGACGCGACTCAGATTGACTCAGTCTCTTATTTTGCGCCTGGCTCCCTTTCCTTCTCTCCCCATTGGCTTTCAGGTGTTTCCCGGCTCGAGACCCACGAATAACCTGACCTGCTGGACAGGTCAAACTTCCCCTCAAACAATACCATGAACATGGGACCAAGTCCTTAAATACGTGAGCCATAAGAGATATTCCTCATTCAAACCACCATCTTATGAATAAATTTCAACTTCTGATCTTTTGGTGTACCTCTCTGAGTGCTGGGATTAAAGGTGCATGCACTACCTCTAGTTTATGTGATTATACGGGTCAAACCAGGGTTTCATGCAGGCTAGCTAACACCCCAAGATATATCCTTATATGTTCTTAAATGTTTTATTCAACATTATTATATAGTTTTCTGTCCTACCAGTATATAATATCACATTTGATATAGACATATTAAATTACTCATTTGCAAAATTTTGC
Source organism: Peromyscus attwateri (assembly GCA_902168425.1). Lineage (NCBI taxonomy): Eukaryota > Metazoa > Chordata > Mammalia > Rodentia > Cricetidae > Peromyscus > Peromyscus attwateri. The sequence goes on along the minus strand of CABHPP010141837.1, from coordinate 34,890 downwards.
ATGACTTTTTTTGGATAGATGGATATTTGTGGGTAATTTTATAAATATTGAAATAATTACCCAGTGAATAACTGTTTTTTGTTTCTGTCACAGTTACTTAAAACAGTAACTTGATTTATGTTTTAAAGATGTTATTGTATAAATACTTGTGGTTACATTTTGTTGCATTATATCCTGTTAGTTTTTCTAGAAACAGCATAATTATCTGTAAACAATATGGGGAGATGATATGAAAAATTGTTAGGTATATATCCCATTGAATAAACTGCAAAAGAAAGTTATTAATTTGCTTAAAAATGGTTGCTATCTGTCTAAGAGTTGAGCAAGTAATCTTGTACTCAGACTACACCACAGAAGAACTGGAAAATAACAAAAGCATTAACACAAGCAACCATTTATTACTTGTTTAGGTATGTGATTTTATAGTTTGACACCAGGACTTGAAGTATTGACACTATGTTGTACTTATAGTGTATACGCACTCAAAGATTTCTACCCACTGAGTGGGCCAAATAAGCATATTTCTCTAATGCTTATATTTGGATGTCTTGCCTTTTGGCTAATAGTGGTCATGTGTCTATTTGAATGAGTTGAAAAAAACAAAGACTGATAATCTTTAATAAAACTCTGTCTTCACCAGAAATATAAATGTTGACAGAATCAATGCCCATAGTGAATTTTATATTATTTCAAAGTTTCTAGAAATTGTGCTTCACCTAAATAAGTAGTAAATGATATCTGCCAGTGGCTAATCATAGCCATGTGTTCACAAACTATAGAATTTATTTATGGACCTATATGAAATAAAATAAAAATTCTTTAGAGAGAGCAATTGGGCCATTAAAATTTTGTAATATAAATTAGCCTTTCATATTTCCATATGTAGAGTAAATGGTGTTCTTATTCTTGGTAATGAATTGTATCCTCAAAGCCATTGAAACTAGTGAAAATTCTTTTTAATGAAAAGAATTATTTTCAACTGAGGTGAAAACAACTTAATAATAAATTAATGACTCCTAAATAAACTGTTAGAAAATGGAAGTCAGCAGTAAATTAAATGAGTAATACAACATGACTTAAAAACTGTTTTTCCAGGATTACGAAATGTTCCAGAGGTTATTTATACAAATTGCTAAATGAAAAGAAAAAAAACTTTCAATGTAGGCCCAAATGGAACTTAATTAAATTATAAAGTCTATTTCAAAACATAAAATTGAATGAGCAAGCTATTTCATGAACTCCTACACAGTACCTATGATTCACCATAATTGTTATTAGCAGCATCATTTATTTTATGTCAAACTCTATCATTACAGGACTGAGGAAATGGCTCAGTGGTTGTAATGGTCTTGCTGTGCAAGCATGAGAACCTGAGTTTGGATATTCAGCATTAACATGTGTGCCTGTAACCCAGGCCCTTAAGTTCAGAGATCGTATGAGGCAACATAGGAATGGCATGAGTCTCCAGATCAATGAGAGATCTTGCTTCAAAGGAATAAAGTAGAGAGAAGAAGAGGAAGATACTTGACATACTCTTGTCTCTGTGTGTATTGCCCAGATGTGTGAATGTACATATGTACACACACACACACACACACACACACACACACACACAAAACAAACAAAAATTTTAATAAGACAAAATAAAAAATCTTCACAATAACATAAAAATAAGGAAAACATTAAGGATGACTATTTTAGCATTGTTATTTAAATATTGTTTAAAACAATATCATGCATTTCATACTTAATATTTGAAGAGTAGAACATAGTTTTATATGAATGTAAACAAGTGAACATCAAGATTATAAACTGAACCTCATAAAAGCACACAAAGTTTTTTGCGATTATATGTTGCAAAGCAAATACCTAGAAACGCATAGCAATTCTTACATTCTAGAGTAAACATAGAACTATCATAAAGGAGATGATCATGTAAATATCTACCAGGGCCATCCTTAATCCTTATCTTCTACAATGCTTTAGGCACAGAATTAAAGATGCTCTAAATAAACAGTATGTGTTTGATTTTTAATTATCTCACCTTGATACTAATAATACTAGACTAGCTCCCTATTTCAAACATGGAGCTTGGCAAATTCAATACTTAAGTTATGAACACTTTCCAGGATGTATGTGCCCAAACTGTTAAGGACTAAGAACTTCATTGCATAACACATCAATAAGCAAATCATACATGGACTCAACAATTTGAATTCATTTCTAGAAATGGTTCTACTATCTAAATCTCACAAAAAGATACTCAGAACTCTATTGCTTCTACTGCCATTCTATCTAAATAGTAATATCCCATGACTAAAGAATTCATGAACATCTTACATCAATTTGTAAATATTCAGTCCTCCACTTCACTACTGCAGACCTCCATGTTGAATATCTCTTTATACAATCAGAAAACAGTGTTGATTATGGAGGTAAGAATGTTACACATAGTGGAAAGATGGGGATTTTAAAAATAAGAGTAAAATTCACAATGGTATTTTAAATTTTAACAATCGTTGGAAGAACACCCTTAAGGTTTTATTATTATTTATTTCAGGTGAATTCCCACTAATAACTACCATGTTTTGTGCCTGTATCATATGCATATTTCTAAAACTAAATTATCAGTTTAGCAATCCATGGTACATTTATTAAAAATATTTGTCCAGGAGGTGGTGGCGCATGCCTTTAATCCCAGCACTTGGGAGGCATAGGCAGGCGAATCTCTGTGAATTCAAGGCCAGCCTGGTCTACAAAGTGAGTTCCAGGAAAGGTGCAAAACTACACAGAGAAACCCTGTCTCGAAAAAAAAAAAATTACTGAGCAGCTCTTACCTGTCAACTGCTTTTGCTTCATTATTAGAAGATAATGAATATAGACCAATTTGAACTGACAGAAACAAAATATTAAAAGAATTGTGTTTAAGTAATCTTGCTAAGAAGCAGATTAATAATTGGCTTCCTCATGTTCTAAATGTGTTCACAGACTAGTGTGAACAGCAGCACAATTGAGAGACTTGTTTTGTGGGCAGATGGCAGGGAAAGGCCTTTGGATACCTGATAGATGTTTAAAACTATATTCCTGAGGAGACATGAACAAATGTCAACCCAGATACAGAATTAATGACAGACCAAAGTATCTTAGCTAGGGTTTCTGTTACTGTAATTAAACACCATGACCAAAATTAAGTTGAATTTACAATTAAAATTAAATCAGCTTACAATTGTATACTGTCACTGAATGAAGACAGGGTAGGAGTTCAAGACAGGAATCTGGAGGCATGACCTGAAGCAGAAGCCATGGAGAAATGTTGCTAATTGGTTTGATTCTCAGGACTTCTCATTCTTCTTTCTTATAGAACTCAGTGAGAAAATTTTCTCAACTGAGGTTCCCTCTACCCAAATGACTCTAGCTTGTGTCAAGTTGACACAAAACCTGTCAGCAGAGTAATGATGCCATGAAAGTTCAGTTTGGTGAACCCTTGAGTTTCCTAGATAAAGGGTTACTTATAATTGAAACATAGATGACGCTCACAAAGGCTGTAAACTGGGAGTAGTCTACAAAACCCACAGGAAACTTAGCAGTTTGGGGAATGTCTTTAACAGGGGTTCAGGTTTTTCTGAGCCTCTTCCAGGCAGCTCAGCAGGCCTGTTTCTTTCTAGCGTCTTGATTGGTTTTAGAGTGTCTGCCAGCAGAACATATTGCTTTTCTCTATTTTGGGAGGAAGTGGCCTAGTGAATCTAGTCAACTCCACAGCCTTCCTTAAGCCTTTGAGTTTTTTTTAACTCTCTGAGCTTAATGAGTTTCTCTGCAGACTGGAATGTTTCACTTCCTCTTAAAACATCCTGTGACTTAATGAGCTTTCAGGGATGAAATGTTTTACTCCTCTATTAACATACTTGTCTTCAGGAGCTTCCCCGCACCCTGCAGTATGGAAACATTTTCACCTCCTCTTAATAAATCCCATGACTTATCTTGGAGAAAATTGAAAAACAAAACAAAACAAAACAAAACAAAAAAAAAAAAAAAACAAATCCTGAAAAACCCAATTCCTGCTAAGAAAAACTCAATAATACCTCTCTTCTTCCTTTTCCATGGTGAGCAACCTAAATAGAAATAGGAAGCAAATATAAACAGTCATCCACTCTAATATTTTTATTTCTATTTTCAGAAAGAGCATATAGATGTTGAAATCCACAGATGGGGGAACGTGAGGGGAAGGGAGAAGGGAACTAAGAGAAATGACAGCCTATATTCTTATTTTTTATATTTTAGCAGTCTAAGTTAGATTTAGTTAATATTTCTTCCAAGAGGCATGTGAATAGCTTAGCAAAGAAGATAGGGACATAAATTATTAATGCTGGCACAATATGAATTATACCAACTTGTGACCTATCACTGGGTATTTTGCAGGAAGACAAAAGACTTCAATGCAATGAGAGAATCGTCTAAAAAAGTAAATGCATCGTTTGTTCTTGCAATGTCCCAGACAATTATGTCTACTCATAAGATACCTGTTGGTTTTCAAAATCACAAATTTAACACTGTTTGTTTTCTCTCTTATTTTTCCTCTTACTATATGTGTACAAATAAGTTACCTGTTCAGATGTCATTCAAAAAGTAACATTTTGTAAAGATAACTGAATCCTCAAGATGATCATCCTAATTGAAATGAGCCTTATTTTAGAATATTTATTTTTATAGAAGCAGTTGTACATAAATCTATGAATACAACTTCCTAGATAAATAGGTATATTAATGGAATTGATTAATTTGTGTGAGAACGAAGCTTAAATGAGGCAAAAATGAGTAAAAACTGTAAAAGAAACAATGTGCACAAAGACATGCATGAGGTATCCGCAAAATAGAAGAGCACTAATTGAATATCAGTGTGAAAATATTCTGCAACCACAAGTAAATCCTTTCAAGCATCTTGATTGGTCTCAGAGTGTCTGTCAGCAGAAAATATTGCTTTTCTCTAATTGGGAGGAAGTGGCCTAGTGATTCTAGTCAGTTTCAGACTTTCTTTAACCTTTGAGATTTTTTGAGAAACAAAAGGGAGTATAAAAAAATTAGGAACAATGAATGTGATTAAAATCTTAAAGATGTGCCTGGTGGTGGTGGCGCACGCCTTTAATCCCAGCACTCGGGAGGCAGAGCCAGGTGGATCTCTGTGAGTTCGAGGCCAGCCTGGGCTACCAAGTGAGTTCCAGGAAAAGGCGCAAAGCTACACAGAGAAACCCTGCCTCGAAAAACAAAATCTTAAAGATGAATGCTGATAAAGAGATGTTATATGTTTTATTGCCATATCTAAACATGTAACTCCTATGAAAGTAATTTTTATTACAAATATGAAGTTGACATTCTTGAACTTTCCTATCTTGACTACATTCAAATGTTTGTTTTCATATATCACATCTGAACATATAGACATATACATGTTTGCTGCAGAGCAAAATCACATGTACTTTTCTAATATGTGGTGTAAAATTATGAAGCCTATGTTCATAGCAAGGCATTTTAAAAAATAGAACCTAAGTATAGAGGGCAGGTCTTACTTAGTTACCTAATAACAAAAATATTACATAGTGCACAAGCATTGTTTCATTGAATAGTTTGTATTCGGTGACAGTGTTATTCAGAAAGGATTCATAAAGCATATTGTTTCAGAAAACAATGGTAATGAATGTATTAATTTCCAAAGTTCTGGAAAGGTTCTAAGTTCTTTACACTGAAATAATCTAATTGTCCCAATAATCACCTTATGATTATGTCACCATTTTACAGATAAGGGAACCAAGGTAAAAACAAGTTATATGTGCTTACACCATGATGAGAAAGATAGGGTTATCAATGAGGCAGAAAAAAAAAACAGCAAAATAAAATTAAATAGACTTCTCATAGATAAATTTTAAAAGGCCCCCTCTAGGTAACTCTGATTGTCCTAGAACTCTATGTAGACCAAAGTGGTCTCAAATTCACAGAGATCCACTTGCCTCTGGACCCCAGGTTTTGAGATTAAAATCATAAACCATTAGACTTTATTGTTTCAAGAATATTTTTAAAGAACACAAATCAGATATTTCAGTAAATGTCATTATCCTAGTTGACATGAAAATGTTGTTTTCCATAAAGACTACTGATTAGTTTTAAATAGATAATTATGAAAGACAAATTTTATTTTATAGAAATCCCTGTTCTTTACATTATGACATTTTTTCTATAAAGAACTCTCTTGAATATATTATCCCTATATCTGGTAAAAGATATGCAAAGAACTTGGAAGATAAATTACTAAATGTCCTTTAATGATCTATTTCTAATACTATGGTGTTTACTAAGCAAACACATACAGCTGTTATTTTCACAGCAAAAATTACACTCAATATTTCTCATTTACTAATATATTTTATGAAACTCTTCCATACTGACAGCTTAAAAGAAGCTGGAATTTCTCATTCTCAAGTTTAATAAAAAATATAGCTATGATGGGTTTATATGATGCAAGGTTTGTTGAAAGGTAATGATATTACACATCTTGGTTGCTTAATTTGTTTTTACTAGGAAAAAAACTATGTATGTGCAATGAGAAAATATCTTTACCTGGAGAAAGAAAGTAATTTAAATAATTTGATCTCTAATATTTTAATGATTATATGCTTTAAAAATTATTCATTTAAAATAGGCAGAATGTCATACATCAATAAAATATCATGTACTGAATATTGATAATGCAACACAAATATGATCATAGCTTAAAATGAAAGAACAGCATGGTTCAATTCTCAAATTGGAAAAGAATAAGACAAAATATAACAACCACTCACATTTTGTCATTGTTCATATTCCAATAATTATTATTTTATTGTTTAACAAGTATTACTTAGGCAACTCTAGCCTGCTATAATAAGTAGAAAACCAAACCACAGAACTAATGGTTTCCCACAGGGAATCAAAAACAATGAAAAACAGTACAATGGTAAGATATCAACATGGTAGAAATGTTAAACCAAGTGATAATGTTGATATAAAACTTTCAAAAGACCATTCAGTGCATTATCTATGATTGTACTAGAAAAAGTTAGAGAGAAACTCCAAACACTTGTGGATATAAGGAGGGGACAAAGATAGATCTAAGGCCCAAGCTAAGTGAAATCTGGGCCAGTAACAGTGAGCTGTGGAGACTCCTTCAGTACTTTGGTTTGTTTCAAAGAGTGGAGGTAAAGAAGGATATCTCAGTGGGGTCTAGAACCCACATGAGCTATGTTTTCATTACATTTGGATGGCATTCATTTTCCTGTAAAGTAAGTTAATTGTCTCTAAACATAAACATCCAAAATTTAGGCCCATGTGAGAGTCTTTACCTTGTAATGAACTGTGGTAATCAATCTATGGTCTTCAAATATGGAAAAATAAACAGACATAAAACTTACTATTTTTTATGCTATTAAGTATAATTACATGCCCATAATGAAAGCATTCAATTTGGCAAGTTTGGCTATGTGACTACTCTCATGAATGAAGTAGTGTTCATGCATCAAGAACAAAGAATATTCTATAATTGGAGACACTACTAGTGAACCAGGAAATTGAAGCTAAACTAAAAGTTGTCCACCTAGACAAGAGGAGAGAGAAGAGAACTCAAATCCTTTGGTATGATTAGTGACTTCAAAGAGATAAAAATAAATTGCTATCATAAAAGAGTTATACTGAAACTTTGGAAAATAGGATTAAGCAAGAAGCCAGAATATACACTAAAAAAATGAAAGCATCTTCAACAAATGGTGCTGGTCAAACTGGAAGTCTGCATGCAGAAGATGCAAATAGATCCATATTTATCAATCTGTACAAAACTCAAGTCCAGATGGAGCAAGGACCTCAACATAAAACTGCATATACTGAACCTGATAGGAGAGAAAGGGGGAATAGCCTTAAATTCATTTCCACAGGAGAAGATTGTCAGAACAGAACACCATTAGCACAAGCACTAAGATCAACAATTAATAAATAGGACCTCCTGAAACTGAAAAACTTTTGTAAGGCAAAAGATACTGTCATTAGGACAAGGCACCAACTTACAGAACGGGAAAATATTTTTCCCAATTTCACATGTGATAGAGGAATAATATCAAAATATATAAGAACTTAGGAAACTAGATATAAAAAAAACCCTAACAATCCTATAACAAATGGGGTATAGCTCTAAATAGAGAATTCTCAATAGAAGAAACTCAAATAGCTGAGAGATACTTTAAGAAGTCTCTCAGAAAAGCTTGAGTCCTGGCAGGAAGGGGTAGGTAAGTGAGGTGTTAGGCAGATGGTTTGAGGATGCCAAGTTGACTGTAGTTCACTACATCACAGGACCACAAATATAGCTGAACAGTCTTAAGACTATAAGAAGGTGGGAGGCATGGTCTACATAGAATGGCCTCTAGCTGTCCAAAAGCAAGACATGAATTACTGCAGCTGAGCCACAAGAATATATTATAGAGATTCAGCTGTATATAATAAGCTATACCTTGTTGGACCAAGGAAGTTCTGCAAGAGGAATCCATTTATCAAGGAATTTTTAATATTATTTAGTTTATTAATATATATTAGCTGTCTTCTGCTATGAAATTCTTATGTGGCCATATACTACTAGGCCATTTGGCAAACAGTGTAAGCTTCTCAGACTTACTGCTGATCTACTAGGTAACACCCCTGCAGGGCCCAGGAGACAGGTAGGCTGTAGATGCATAGCTTTGTTTCTTGTGCAAATGAAGCTCAGATCTCCCTTCCCTAAATAGGAAAATAGCATTTGAGAGCAACTGACTCAGAACAAAGGAGGTTTTTACATATCCAGGTGGAGTGAAGAGTGGGACAGGATTCCTGGCCAGAGCAGAGTCATGTGGCTGGGAAAGAAAGAACAAGGCAGTTTCTGTAGATGGTAGACAGAATCATGTGGCCGGGAGAGAAGAGAAGGCAGAGTTTCTCAGATCCAGGGGTAAGGAGCAAGAAAGGAAAGATGGAGGATGAAGGAACAGAGGATGAAGATGAGGTCAAAAGCATAAGAACTTAGTTAGGACTATGACAGGGCAGGCCCAGTAGGTACAGAGAGGAGCTGAATGTGAGAATGGAGCTGAAGCTGTATAGATAGAATTTTGTCTTAGAGAAATAAAGTAATGGATGAAAGAATCTATGGTGTACATAGATTCTTTTCCTTCAGATAAACCACCATCGGACATAGCATCTTCCCCAGGACCCTGAGAGGGATTTTCTCAGGGGAGGCCTTTGGGAAAATTCCGTTAAAGTACAAGAATCACACTGATGAAAAAACACAGAAACACCAAAGTCCTCTCAACGCATGACAGTAAAGTTCATTATGGGTAATGTATTTTACTGGAATCTAACAAGCAGAGGTAGAAACAAGCATGGATGAGGTTCCTTTTCTTCCAGGGTAGGAAATGTTGCCCAGAACTGGATTCACTACAGGACATTGTGAGGAAAAATAGAAGGAAAGCAAAGAGCAGAACTTCAAATTTTATTCGTTACTCAGCCTGGATTACTCATCATTGACTGACTGGGTTTACATGAAAAATCTAGGTAATTTTTCTTCCATCAGGAGTATTAGGAGTTCTAAATGATAATGCAGATGGAAGGGGGGAACTTTCTAAGGATTATTTATCTGCATACATAGTATATCACATGCACAATGGCTTTGCATATTTTATTTGATATTTCTGTATTTTGACAACATTTTACAAAGAGAATAATGTGCACTCATATATTCTTTGTGGGTATTGAAGTTAATTTCTCAGTATAAAAAAATACTTTGCTGAGTAATTTATAAAAAGAAAAAAAATAAAAGAAATGCTCAACATCCTTAACCATCATGGAGATGCAAATAAAAAAGATTCCATCTTATACCTATCAGAATAGCTAAGATCAATAACACAAGTGACAGCTCATGCTGGTGAGAATGTGAAGCAAGGGAAACTTCACAATATTGATGGTGGGACTGCAAGCTTGTTCAGCCATTATAAAAATTAGTATGATGGTTCCTCAGCAATTTGGGAATCAATCTACCTCAAGATCCAGCTATACCATTCTTGGGAATGTACCCAAAGGATGCTTCATCCTACCACCAGGACACTTGTTCATCCATATTCAATACTGCACTATTTATAATAGCCAGATACTGGAAACAACTTACATGTTCCTCAACAGAAGGATGGATAAAGTGTGGTACATTTATACCATAGAATATTACTCAGGTATTTAAAAAATGACATCATGAAATGTGCAGAAAAGTAGATAGAACTAGAAAAAATAAACTTGTGTGATGTAATCTTGACCCAGAAAGATAAATATGGTATTATTCACTTATATGTAAATATTAGCTGTTAAATAAATGAAAACCAAGATATAATCCATAGACCCAGACAGGCTAGGTATAGGGGAAGGGACTAGGTTGTGGGGAGGACACATGGATCTCCCTGGGAGGGGAAAATAGAAAAGATTTTGTGGGAGAACACATGGATCTACCTGGGAGCGGGTAGGGACAGGAACAGATGGATCAAGTGTGGAGGTGGAGAAAAATGGGGTTGAGGAAAAGAATTCAGAGAGAGACAGCTATAATTGAAGGGCATTTGAGTGATGATATGGAAAACTAGTGCAGTGGAAACTTTCTAAAATATGTGAAGGTAATTCTAACAAGGTCTCTTAATAATGGGGGGAGAAAGAATCTCAAATGGGCATCTCTTGTCACCAAGAAAACTTCCAGTACCAGGATTGGGTTGCATTCAATTGAGTTTTTGGCCAAGGAGGTCCCATGGAAATTCATAAACAACTGAGGTTTTTGCTAAGACAATGGGTTGCTCACTGAAAACTGACAGTAGGGCACCATTGCCAAGGGCAACACCCATACAAGTCATTAAACATAAAGAAGTTAAGCTAATACCTACAAGGAGCCTTCACCCCTACTGTCTAGTGTCTTTGGTATGGGAAGGTACTCTTCAGGCTACCAAAAGAGAAATGTAAACCTCAGCCCAGACACAAAATCTTTGACCTACAATCTGTCCTGCCTGCAAGATATGCTAGGGAAATGTTGGTCCAGAATTTCTTCTAATAGTCAACCAAAGTTTGATTTGACTTAAGGCACACTCCATGAGAAGGCACCAGTATCTGACATTACTTGGGTGACCAAAACCAGAGAGTAGATAGCCAAGAGACCTAAGATTAAAAAAAATACTACTGGTCTAAAAATAAAATAAAAAGTATTAGTAAAATGGCTCTAATGATATTCTTCTATACATATAGACTGTGCTCATGGCCTTATTCAACCAGCATATGAGAAGCTTTCTTCTGGAGCAGATGGAAATAGATGCAGGGACCCACAGCCAGACATTATGCTGAGTGAGAGTCCTTGGAACACACAGCTCTAAAAGAGATGTCTCCATCAAATCCCTCATCTCAGAGCTCAGGGAACCCTATAGATGAGATAGAGTGTAAGAGCCAAAGGGGATGGAGGACACCGTAAGAGCAAGGTCTTCTGAATTAACTGAGCAAAGTTCATATGAACTCACAGAGGCTGAAGCAGCAAGCAAAGGACCCACATAGGTCTGCACCAGGTCCTCTGTGTATGCACTCTATCTTTCAGCTTAGTGTTTTCTATGGGACTCCTGAGTGTGTGATTAAGTGGGTCTCTGATTCTTGGCCTGCTCTTGGGGCTTTTTCCCTTCTGCTTTGTTGCCTTGTCTATCTTCAATGCAATAGGTTTTGTTTTATCTTACTATATTTTATTTTGTTATGTTTGCTTGTTGTCTCTTAGAAGCCTATTCTTTTCTAATGAGAGACAGAAAAGGAGTGGATCCAGGGGAAGAGGAGGTAGGGAAGAAGTGAGAGGACTAGAGGGAAAGGAAACTGTAATCAGGATATATTGTGTGAGAAAAATAATCTATTTTCAATAAAAAGGGAAAAAAGAAAAAAGCTGAAGACAAAGCAAAACGTTAAAGGATGGAGGGATTAGAATACTGAGCAGACGAATTTTACATTCCTAAAGTTCTGTGCAGGAGGGTGAAGGCAGTGCTAAATACTTCTCCCTCTGGGATGCTGGGGATCTGGAGAGATTGGGAACTAGTGATTGGCAAGGACCTAAGGGAAATTCTTTGCTTAGTAAGACATAAGGAGTCCTCACACAGCAAACCAGAAGAGAAGACAGGTGGAGGATCAAAGGAAAGAGAGCTAGCATTTAGTGGGTGAGCATGATTTCTATCCTGTGCAAACATTATTTATAAAAATATTTTCTTATCCTGGGACAAGATTAGAGTTACTCTGTACAAATACTGCAGCCAGGGAGACTAGTCAGAAACCTAGAGAAATATTCTCTAAAAAGTCAAGGACCTTGAACTTAAACCAAATTAAACATTTCTTTATTCTGACAGAGAGAGAGAGAGAGAGAGAGAGAGAGAGAGAGAGAGAGAGAGAGAGAAAGAATTGATGAGTCATTGCTGTAGGAAACCTCAAAGCTGGCTCAAGACACCCCAAGACCAAGTTCTCAGCACAAAGGAGATTTATTTACCCAAGAGGGACAGAGTGCAAGGGATAAGAGACAAAGGCAGGAGACAGAGAATAAGAGGAAAGGAGAAGAGAACAAAGAAAAGGGGCTAGAAGATTTGTCTTGGAGGGACAAAGGCTTGTCTCTGGATAGACAGGAGAAAGATATACATGGCCCATAGGAAAATACAATTTATAAAGGTACAAGGGGAAACCCTGTGTTAGGATTAGGAGTTTAATTTTAACTGGGCATGTTAATTAGGTGAGCCAAAGGGGTTTTGGTTGCTGGACTTCAGTACTTTGAAAACTGGAACTTGGTAGTCAGTCTCAGGAGGAGGGATTGGTCAAATAAGGGAATGGACCTTGAGGACTAGCTTCAGGAATGTAATCTAATAGTTTTTAGCAAGGCAAAGGGAAAGGGGGATAAAGGTAAGTCTGTTGGAGCCATGCTTGCCACACTCAAGGTGGGCAAAATCCCTTCAATTGCTCTCAGTGAGGCACAGAACACTGAACCTGTGCACCTCAAATAAGTAAGAAAAATAAAACATCCCCCAAGTTCATTTTGAGTCTTCCTCTTTGTCCTGATTTGCTCTACAGGTAATTAGTATTTGTTTTTTAATTAGAGCAAATCAGGACAAAGAGGAAGACATAGACTCCATATAAAAATAAAAACTAAAGTAAAATGTTCAAACATCCTACATGTTATGAGATGTTCAAAATAAAAGAAGTTACAGTATAACAGCGAATGTTATATAAAAGAAGGCATTATTCTTATTCTTTTAAAATTGACAAAGTGGTATTCTATGCCTACCTCTTAGAGAACCTGAAGAACAATAGCATTTAAACAAAAGTTTTATTTTGTATGAGCATAAAATCACATGTACAAAATCTTCAAATACAAAACACAACACAATCTATAGAATGAAAAACATGCAATATGAATTTCAAGATGCAGTATTTAGTGTAAGATACTAGTCATTTCAACTAATAATTTTGTTGATGGAATAGCATAAGTATTTTATAGGTGAATCCTAGATTTTTTTATAGTAAGTGATGCCTGGAAAATGTTCTGCAAATTGAATAATACTGTTGTTTAATCTTAAAATCACAAACAAGTAAAATAACATAAGGTCCTACTCCTAAATAAAAAGCTACATAAGGTCAACAGTTGCTCAGAAAGAGAAAAATCAGTTTCTTCCAGGCATGAGCAAGCCCAAGTGGTCATGCACTGAACACATGTACAGATAAGCCATGGTAAATGGACTTAGTATACTGCATATACATGTATATTTGTAAGTACATATGTGTGTTAAACAATCATAGTTAAAAAAGAGTTAATGATTTGGGGAGGAGGGCTATGGGAGTGGGGAAGGTCAGTGTGAGTAATGTCAATATAATTCTTATGTATGAAGCTCTAAAAAACCTAAAAATTAATTTAAAAAGAAGTAAATGTAACTATAAAGGGATATATTTTAAATAAACAAATTTAAATATCAGAAAAAACCTTTCAAAATCTGCTCAGCAATTAATATATTATTTAATATATTCAACTATAGCCTCTTTGGGTTGAGATTCAGTAGTTCTCTACATTACCAGCCCACTGATAGCCACATGCCTGTTAAGGAAACTGATACCCACAGCCTATTGAATAAAATGGATTGGAACTCATAATGCATTGGAAAATTATCCACCTAGAATGTTATGCTTTAAACATACTGCATTGGTTCCAGCCTTAAAATATTTCAAGTCCCTCCCTCTTTCTTCACACATATGCATTTGTTCAAACAGTTATGAACCCATATCAAAGTTATAGAGTACATGCCTTTTTAAAATAATATGTATTGTGGGGAATGGTAAATGAGCTTAACTCTATTATATGAGAATTTAAATTAACTCAGTACACTTTTTTCAAAGAAATAAATGTTCTGTTTTCATGCGAGACAAAATAATTCTAACAGACAGTGGAAGGTGGTCTATACAGTATGTAGAAGGAAATGAATTTTCTTCCAGAGTCCTATGAACAATAATGTACTCTAGAATAAGAAAAAATAGACCTTTCTCCGAATGAAAGTTAATGTTTTACCATCATTTTGGTGCATGATGATTGACTGTTTATGGACAAACTTTCCAAATTGTGTTTGTGAGAAGAGGGAGTAGCAAAGGAGAGAGAGATAAAGGAAAGAGATTAGGAAGGAAAGAGAAAGAAATAAGGGTAGGAAAGAGGGAGGGAGACTTGACAGGGAGGAAAGGAGGGAGGAAATAAGTCTGAGAGACAGACAGGCTAAGGTTTCTTCTTCTAAAAGAGATACTGTAGAGCCCTGTCAGTGCATGGCTGGAAAGCAAGAAGTTCTTAATAAAAATGAATATATTTAATTACTCTAATTAGTAAAAAGTCTTGACCTGTCACACCAGCTTTTCAACAAGACCTTCAGAATGGTATTATTTCTCTATCCCTCACATGTTCTTTCATATGAAAACAGATTTCCATGTGTTTCTATATTGGGACAGAACTCTACCTGTAACAGCAATCCATAACACTTCAGTAATTTTACTTAATAAGTTACCTTTGAAAAAAAATTGATCTCAGAAATTGATCTCAGTGATGCAACAACATGCCTTTATTGTCATTAGAAATACATTTTAAGTCAACCTTTTAAAAAGAAGTCATGCTCCTGATCCTAAATCTTCAGCCTGCTCTACAGTTCTGGAAAAGTGAGAGAAACAAAGGAGGTGCGCGTTAGTTAGTCTTTGCAGGAATTAGTTTTCATAAGCTGACCACAACAGAAGTGTCCTCATGATGTTAAAAACAAGAAATAGAAATCTGGATCACTGATATTAAAACCTCCATTGGTGAATTATGAATCCTTTCATCAGAAATATTTATAAGTGCTGAGCTTTGACAAATTGTTTCCCCAGTAGACTAGATGGTATAAAACCATAAAAAATAATCTGAATATATTTATAATTCTGACTTCTACAATCAGTAGTGGATTACAATATCTTCAATGCCATACTCATAAAAATGTCTCACACTGTTGCTTATCCCTTCCTTCCACAGTATCACTGCTAGAGAGAATTATGATTAGTTTTATCTGGAAATTTAAGTTCAAATTAATATATTCTACTCTGTGAGTATTGTTGTCATAGAACATTTAATATCTTCAAATTTCAAGTTGTTTTCTCTGTAAACCAGATTTTATTAATAACTATACTAGTTTATTGCACTTATAAATATTAAATTATGTGACATCCAAATATCTTGACTGAGATAGAGAAAGTCATGGGTTATGAAACTGTGATAGTCTACACTTTTCCATGCTTTTACTTCAGCATTATTTCTGTACTACCAGAATGTACATTAGACCTTGATACAGCCCTTGCTACTACAAAATAAACAATATTTTCATTGTAACTGTATAAAACTAGTGTTAAAATAAGGTTAAACCCCACTTAGAGAAATCTAATATGATGATGATTTTGCATGTAACCATCATGGCTATTTGGTAGTTTTTAGACAGATGGACAGGATAAAACAGAGACATGAGAGTAGTTCTGTTTGGGGATTAACAGCAGGTAAGTTACATTCACAGGTCACCCTTCCTGTGGCTGTTGACTCAGCACCTGCATAGTGACTTGGTGTCTCTGATGTCATCTAATACAGGAGTTACGAATTTTTCATACCGAGAAGTTGTAAGTACAGATATTCAAGTTGAACTCCAATGACAAGGCAGTGGAACCACTAGTAAGACATTAAAGTCAGAAGCAATTCAATGAAAACCATTTGGGTATTTTAATGTCATGTAAGTAGGTAGATGCACTTACTGTTAAAGAATTTATGAAATAATTATGAAAGTGTGTCCTTAAAGCTTCATGAGATCCCACTGGTAATAATCAGAGATGCTCTCGGGAAAATAAAACTTGTTCAAAAGTCTTCTGGTGTTTTGAGCTTCTACATGCCCTTGAATTGCCTCAGAAACAGCCTTATTCTCATTTAACTACCACTATAACAACAATTAAAGGACTGTAAAATAAAACTTTAACAACACAATGAATTGAACTAGTCTAATCAAGGCATAAAATGAATTCCAGAATAAGACTCAACTCCTTTATCTGCTTCTATTTACTTCTTACAACTGGGTAATTTGTCATTTAAACAAAAACAAATTCTTAAATTTAAACATGTCTCCTTGTTAATAAAACCTCTTATCCAATAAATGAAATTCTCCTTATTCTATATAGAACAAATGGGGAATAAATATCTCTCCTATGATATTTGTTGTGACTGTTATAAATATGTTGACTTTGAGCTCTTGAGATTTTTCTTTGTTTGTTTGTTTTGTTTCCTGACATGGTCTCACTGAGTACCCAATGCCTGACCTTGAACTTGAAATGATTCTTCTGCCTCAGTCTTCAAAGAGATGGTAATATAGCATGTGATCCCACATGCATCTCTTACCCAATTTTTAACTTAATATTACATTTATTTAAAATGAAACAAAGTCATAAAATACTTAGTGAAAGACAACAAGACAATAAGCTTGAAAAGTAAAACAATGCTAGTATTTTTACAGCTACCTATGTGTTAATCATGAAATTGAACCTCATTTGCATCTCCTCAAAGAAAACACCACCTTGAATTTTATACTCACTGTTCTTAAGACTTTTATTTTGAGAGTGTTTAACATAAGGTGTTCTTAACAAGACTTTTAACTGAACAATGGAAATTTGTTAGTTATAGGTGCAATGTCATAATGCATACCTCTAAGACTGAAATCAAATATCATAAAAATAAAACACCACACTACTCTCTATTCCCTGATTTTATTATTTTTCCTTCATTTAAAGATAATCACATTTTCTTTGTTAATTCAATCAACATGGTTTTCCCAATTTCATTGAGGATGTTACCTATTACAGGATCTCCTCCTTTTGTAAGAATACAGTATCCTATTGTATTGTGTCTTGTTTTCATTATCTGTTCACTTATCATTTGGCATTCAATTTTTTTAAATTTACTTGGGCACTATGAATAGTGTTGAAATAGAAATGGTCATGATTGTATTTCATTAAGATTGGACAGAAATTCTTTGGGACAGGTAAAAAATAAGGACTTAAATGATTGGATCAAGGGTAAAGTAATTCCAATTTCAAAATGTATTAAAACTTCCTAGGTAAGAAGTATCATAGTGATATAAAAAGATATATAAATAAGAATACAGGAGGAAGAACTGAGGTAAATCACTAGTGTATAATTATTTCATCTTTGAAAATTACTTCAATAATAATACTGATGGGAATGTCATTCTGTATGCTGTGAAAGTGTGTTGCTCTGATTTGGTTGATAAATAAAATGCTGATTGGCCAGTAGCCAGGCAGGAAGTATAGTATAGGCAGGATAAGCAGAGAGAGGAATTCTGGGAAGAGGAAAGCTGAGTCAGGAGTCACCAGCCAGACACAGAGGAAGCAAGATGTGAAGGCAGAACTGAGAAAAGGTACCAAGCCACGTGGCTAAACATAAATAAGAATTATGGGTTAATTTAAGTGTAAGAGCTAGTCAGTAATAAGCCTGTGCTAATGGCCGAGAAGTTTTTATTAATATAAGCCTCTGTGTGTTTTACTTGGATCCAAGGACCACAGGGCTGGAGGAGCTGGGCAGGACCAGGAAAACTTGAGCTACAATATACAAAGTGACAATGACAGTATTTCCAGTCAATAAAGATGGAAAACTGAGTATCCATAGAAAACTGAAATTTGCCTTAATTACAGAAGTCATCTTATCCAACTCTCAATTCAAAATAAATAGACAGATGAAGCATAAGACAAAATCTTTTAAAATTGGTTTTTGACAAATATTCAGAGATATAATCCAAGAGAAAAGGCAACAAAAACAAAGTAAATAAATGAGGCAATAAGGAAAGGTATCTAATCAGCAGAAGAAATGGTCAACAGAATGAAAAAAATGACTTCGGAATTATAGATAATATTTCCAAGGCATATGTCTCACAAATGGAATAATTCAGCATAATGGTTAAGGACACTTACTGCTGTTGCAAAGAACCTGAGTTTAATTCCCAGCATCTACATGGTGGCTCACAATAATTGAAACTCCAATTCTAGAGGATCTGATTCCCTCTGCTGTCTTTCATGTGCACAAAGTGTGCACGTGATATACATAAATGCAGGCAAAGCACTCAGAATCATAAAACAAATAACATTTAAGATATTCCATCACTGTCTATATCTCAATTCACTTCCCATCATGCTTTCCAGAGTTATTTGTTTTTATATTTTTCTATGTCAAGTATTTGCTGAATACAGCATAGTACTAGCTCATGTTTTCCTTACATGTATAAGAGTACAAGTAGAATTTGTAGTCTAGTGCCGAAACTATTTATTCATGAGCAGTGTGAAGCCCAACAAGAAAATAAGGAGGTTTCAGCAGAGCATCCTCCCAACACTAATGTGTAGTGGCCTTTGCTCACACACATTCTTGAAGACAGTTGTGGGTCTCAAGATTTATAACTGTTTTCTAGTGGTAACACTATATTGTTAAACCCAGATCTGTCTTAAGCATTGGAATCTGGCTTGACCAACACCTACTCTAACTTTTATCTTCACCACATGCCCCTAAATTGTATCTTATGACTAATTGGAAAAAAAAAAAAACTACAGCTTTGAGATAAAGGGCAGTGTAAGTTCCATTAAGTGCTCACTATTTACATTTGCATTCCTAGTTCCTGCATTATAAACGTGTACCTATACTATACTCCATTTCTACACATTCTTATTCATGCTTTCTTCAAAATTATGAAGTCAATTAGAGCCAACACTCCTCTAAAATAAATCAAAAGTAAAATTCTTCATATTCTCCAAACAAACTAAAGTTTTCCATATATTCTAGTAATTCCTAGTTGCAGGAGTGAGGAGTCTAACTTATTTCTAATTAACCCATTTTAAAGAGGTTCACGTGGTTTGTCATACTTACAGTTCAGCAGTGAGAGGAGGAGCAGAAGAGAAATCCAAGTTGCCTCTTTTCTATTTCTCTTAATTGACCATTCAGTGGTACAGCACAGAAGAATCTATTTTTATAGGCCACTGATATATTTATTCATTTAAAATATTGCATGGTGGAAAGCCAATATAATTCTTATCCCACATATTAGAACACACTTATCATCAGTGAAATTTCATGTCATCATTGGTTTTAAATTTCCTTTGTAAAGTTTGTACATGTGTATAGATACTAATTGAGATGAAATAAAATGATAGGAATCAGCATCTTTCTCTGACCAGGAAATTGTTCCAGGAGTGTTTTCTGTAGTTGTAGAAATGTATGTGAATGTGCTGATTTTGTTCTCCATTATAAGAAAAATAAGTGACAGTTTGTTCAGGTACAAAATGAAAAGCACTGAGTGTATTGCTTTGGTGTGGTTCAGTCTTTTCAACAATGGTGAATAGAGTTAGGATCATCCTTGGTTTGGAACATTTTATCCTTTACAAGTGAAAATGTATTTTTTGAGTAATGCAGCCATTGAATGAGCAAATAAGATCCAAGGTCTTCTTACTGGTCTAAACTTATTTTCTACATTATCTGCATATCTTTCAGATAGGGCCAGATTTCCAGAAAACTTCTTTGGAAACAAATCATAATTCTCAGCTCTTTTTCTCTTCTGATATAGTTTTTTCTTCTTTATCAGGACTGCCCTGTAATCATCTCACTAATTTAAACTCCATTCACCTCCTTCTGACATTCCAAGCATGGCTCAAGTTGCTCTTTTCTCAGGTGCTTGTACCTAACTTCCTATGTCTACTCATTACTTAATCTATTGAAATTTAATTTTTATTTTACCCTACATTTTCAGAACTAAGAGACTTTTTACCCTTAGTTGATATTGATTTTTTTTAAAGTACTGTTTCTTATATGAAGAACTATAAGGAACCTGAGTTAATTCACCTCATAGATCAACTAAATAGGGTGGTTTAATTTTCACACATACAAATGAGTTTATTCTCTCAGGTGATCAGCATATCATCTCTAAAACTGCTTATTAATCCCAGTGTTATTTTATATTCATAAAATACAAGGTGCATGCACAATATTTTGTAGCTGGAGTTTTTTTGGTCCTGCCTGGCCCACAGTCAGGACAAATCTCTCTTACATTCCAGTTCTTTTATCTGACAGCCCACTATAAAATAAACACACAGATGTTTATATTATTTAAAGTGTTTGGCCTAATGGCTCAGGCTTCTTGTTGGCTGTTCTTATATCTTAAATTAAGCTATTTTTATTAATTTATAAGTTGCCACATGGCTCGTGGCTTACCGGTATCTTAACATCTATTTTTCATCGTGGCGGTTGGCAGCGTCTTTCTGTCTCAGCCTTTTACTTTTCAGAATTTTCTTTTTTCCTTGTCCCGCCTATATTTCCTGCCTGGCTACTGGCCAATCAGTGTTTTATTTATTAACCAATCAGAGGAATACATTTAGCATACAGAACATCCCACAACAATATTTTTTATTTATTTATAGGATTATAGTTACATTATTTCTCCTTCCCCTTTTATTCCTAGAACTCTTACACATACCTTTCCTTGTTCTTTTTCAGATTCACAGCCTCCAATTTCACTAATTGGTACTGCATGCATATATGTACATGCATATATATATATGATTCATATATACATATTCATTCCTAAATTAAATCTGATTTGTCTGTGTAATGTTACTTGTATGCTGATCATTCGGTACAGAATAACCACTTGTGCTCTTCACCATGAAAGATTGTTTTCCCACTCTCAGCATTCCTTAGTAGCCTGTAATTCTTTATGTAGGGTTGAGCCATGTGGTCTTTCCTCCATTCACTTTGGCATGTCTATTGTTGTCCTTGTTCAATTCATCATATAGTAAAAAAGCTCAAAGTCAAGGAATACTTCTTCTTTTACTTTCACTAAGTTGTTAAAATGATGTATTATATAATGAAGTAGTTCTGAATATCTCATTGGTCACATGAATGGAGCAAGGACTGACTTCAGATAGTAAAATGCCACTGCATAGAAATTCCAAATTAGACAATATTAACAATTAACATTTGGAGTATTATTTAGCACAAATAAAATTTTAGAATGTTCTGACTTGTGTCCATATGCTATCATGTTTCACTTTCATATGCTATCTTATTTTCCCTTAGTCTATTTTTATGTTATAATATTTTCTGTCAAACTACTAAAGTCTCTGCAGCAGAATATAGAAGTCTTACAGTCTCCAAAATGATGAATTTAGATTAGAAATTCTGAATGTTATTATCAGTCTAACTCTGAAACCCTTCTGATTTTAGAACAGTTACTCATGTGTATATCAGATAAAAATACATTAGGAAGAAAGCACTCCAAATAGTCATATTCATTTTTGCAACATAGGGTAGTAAGAACTGATCTCATTTCTCGAGTAAATACCAGATGTTGTACTTATATTAAAAAGATATAATCCCAATCCATCTTTCTATATAATGTATTAGTATATACATTCAGTGAACTATAACTCAGCAGAAGAATAAAAGTCTCTTGGCCATAAAATAACTGTTGTCTTCCTTGGTGGTTTGATTCAATACAGTGCCTACCAATGTTTCCCCTACATAGCTCATTCAGTGATTAATATAAAGCATATCTGATTGTTCAAATGTCTTTTTTTCAGCCACTCTTTCATAACAGATTCAGTCTAGGATATTCATTAGTGAGAAGGAGATATACCTTTAGAGTAGTTTTTCTTAATATTTTATTTCACAATATTTTATGAATAGAGCATGATGGTAGGAAATACCAAGAGAGGAATGCGATAAGAACATATCTAATATAAAGATAATGTCAGAGAAAAATATTTATAGGTAGAAGGACTTGCTATTCCTGATGGAAGGACAAACTTCTAGGGAAATGATTTGGGGTATTTTAGCCATTTAGCCCAAAGCCAATAAAAATATGTGATGCCATAAATCATAAAATGAATGAAAGGATGGTTAGGTAAGCTCTTAAGGGAAATTATTTTTTTACATGAAATGGGAACATTTCTGTGTATCTTTTTCTTTAAGTAAGCTAAGTGTGTTCCTTTCTTTAGAATCTATATTTGATGATGCTTCCAAATGAAATATCTCTGACATCAGATCTCCTAGGATCACTTCTCATTTTATTCATATCTCTGTGCAAATCATCTTCCCCAAACAAAAGGCACAGCAGTGACATTGTATTCCTTCCTCACAATTTGTTTTAATTTTCACTAATTTATCATGACTGAGTATGGCACAGGTTTATTGGTAATGATCTCTCTCTTTCTCTCTTCCTCTCTTCCTCTCTCTCTCTCTCTCTCTCTCTCTCTCTCTCTCTCTCTCTCTCTCTCTGTGTGTGTGTGTGTGTTTTTCTTTGTATGTGTGTGTGTGTGTATGTCTGTACTTATTTGTGTGTGGTGGTGGTGTACACCATTTTTGTGCATGTGTTTTGAGGCCAGATGTTGATATCAGGTTACTTTCTCAGTGGCTATGGAACTTACTTCTTTGACACAGAGCCTCTTACTGAAGCTATGGCTCACTAATTTGGCTAGACTGTCTAATCAATGAGCTCCAGAGATCCTCCTCCTCTGCCTCCTAGTCCCAATGTTACGGGCAGAGGCCACTATACTTCAGTTTAGTGCGGGTGCTGGAGATCTGAAATCATAAGTTAGCAATTTTACCAACTGAGAAGCTACCCAGTCACAGAACAGTAATCTTTTTATAAGGTGAGACAATGTTATGTTATAGTTACATTGAGTACCTAGAACCACTGGTGTATTGCCAGCAGATATTCAATAAATATTTATACAAGATCATATAGTGTGCGTGTGTCTGCAGCAATATTCACCTGGCAAATGTGGGAAGCAAGCATATCAGATTCTTCAGAATAGCAGAAAAAGTTTGAATGAAAAAATTCTGAAACAATCCAAAAGCAATATGGTCAGATCCATAAGTTCTCAAAAAGACTTGGACTCACCAGAAATATGTTGATGTTGTGGGAATATCAACTTAATGTTTCATACTCCACCGACTTCTTTATATGATCATTATTGTTTGATCTGGTTATAAGAAATCCAGAAATAAGAGAATATATTATGTAAATTACAAATGTTGGATATGTTATATTTCAAATAAAAGAATAAGTTATGTCGTTGATTACTACAGTGCTAAATAAAATCATAAATTTTAGATCAAAGAGAGAAACAGTGATATTCCAGAACTAAAAAACAAACGTAAAGAAATTACCTTTCAATCAACAATTTGCCATAATAAGAATTTTATTTTCTTTAAATTATTGGTATCAGGAAGACACAGGTGCTAATATTTTACATGCTACATAACATTGCAGAATCCATAGCGTTCCACTTAGCTTTAGCACATAAACACTCTTGTACACTGGGTAGCTAGTTGATAGCAAAACAAGTTAAAGCCTTTTAACAAAGTCAAGATAATTATATATACTACAAAATTATTTCAAATTATGAAATTATGTCTGGGTCCACGGCCCTGCTGCAACTGTGGTCTGTGTTGATGTCTGTGGGTCCTGTTGCCACCAAGGGCCTTGAGGATGCTTGGGGTCTAGGCCACAATATGTGGCCATGTTGGAACCTGAGGACCACTCTGCAGCTGGGGCAATGATGATCTGAGTGTCCTGTGCTGTCACTCAGGGCCATGCCATGGTGACATCCAGGCCTAAGCCATTGCTAAAGGCCATGTGTGCGTCTGTGGTCCTGCTATGGCTGGGGTCTGTGTTGATGTCTGTTGCCTGTGTTACCACAGGGGCCCATGCGAACCATGTGTTGGAGTATGAGGGCCATGTTGAGCTGACACCACTCCTCACTAAATTTTTAAAAACAATCATAATTTTGGTCACACTTCAATACCTTTTAGTACTTTCATAATATAAGTAAAATTACTGCAAAACTAAGTAATGATAGATGAAGTTTCCATTTGTGAGAAAAAGTAAAATATGTTCAGGTTTGAAGGAGGGAACTTAGAAAAAGAAAGGCTGGAGATTGAACACAACATATCAACAGACATATCATAGTCGATTTCCTGAATTTTTATGAACAACTGAGCAATGAACATAAAAATAAGGAACTGGAATCTGAGTTACTAACATTAGGCCTATTACATGATAAACACATGTAATTATCCTTCCCCTTTAATGTCTTCATTTGGTAGAGAGAAAACAGAACTGACAGCTTCCACAATCACCTCTGCTGTGTATGTGACCCTTCTATGTTAGTACTAAGAATATTGCAAATGTGTGATCCAGAGTCCATTAACCCTCTAGCTTTCATTTTCTTTCAGCTATTCTAAGACTTGACTGCATGCATCAAGAAATGAATTGAATTGACAAAATACTGATTATGAGTGATATCTCCCAAAGATGAATTCATTTGAGGAACAGTTTCCCAAAAGGAGTTCAAATCAAATTTTCTGATGTCTTGAAGAATAAATACTTTCTTGCACACAGAAGTTTCAAGGCATATACATTCATTATCATAAATTGTTTTTAAAATTAATGTGAAGGCATTGTTTATATGATGGCTATGTAATCTGATTTTTGTCCTGAAGCCTACATTATATATCAGAATCTCTATTTCCCATAAAATATTATATCTCACATAGTAAGTTCTGTGCCAACCTATGATGAGTCCACTTCTGGAAGATTATTTTAATCATATATAAACAAGTTTGCTTAATTATAATCACAAATCATTCCATTTCCATATAAATGATGCATGATTCAGGGGGTCTAAACTTAAAAAATATTTGCCCAGTACTGAATGTATTTTTAGTAACCATATTTAAATACAGTTCACCAGTTCATTTTACTTTTAGAACCCATGAGTTTGGCTAAACAAGAACTCCCCAGTCAGGAAAATCTCAACAACTTGACAATCAAAATGTAGTTTCAACACACTTCAAATAACCAGAAATATCTGGTCTGATTGTGAATATTGATTGTCAACTTGACAAGTTGTAAAAATCATCTAAATGAAAAGCCTCTGAGCATATCTATGAAGGATTTTTCTAGATTCTATTATTTAAAATACAAAGACCAACTATAAATGTGGACCAAACTATCCCTTGGTCTGAAGGAGATAGATCTGTGAGTATAGGCACCCATTAATCTCTGTTTCCTGAATGTGGGTGCAGTGGGCTCAGCTGACTCATGCTCCTGACCCATAATTGACTATAACATCAAACTTAGGAGTTGGGAAACTGCATTCTCAAATGTTCTGTTTGATATATTTCTCCAGAAGTTGAATATTTTATATTTATATTCACAGCATATGCACAAATGTGTTTGTATATAGTAAGTATTTAAAATTTATTCATGTATGTTCCAAGTGTTTGATGTAGACGAATACATGTTCCTGGGTGATAATTAGAGAACACTTTCTATAGGTATTCTTCAGCATGTGAATATATATATATATGAGAATATTTGTATACATAAATGTAGAAAAGAATTCAAACACACATAACACTTATATCAGGATAATTGGTGGTTTTGTCTATATGGTTTACTTGCATTCAAATATATTGCAATTTATTTTACTACAATTTAAAGATATAAAAAAATATGGAGAAATTACACAATTCTGGGCAGCTAAGTTACTTATAAACAATTAAGAGTACACAGAAAATAAATTATATTGAAAAAGAACAAAATAAAAATAGATACATGAGGTGCTAGAGAAGTAAAATAAAGAAATAATAAAGTGACCATTTAGAGAAACCTATATTTACAAATGCCTTCTCCCCATAGTGGTCACATCTAAAGTCAACTGTTTTTAAAACCTTTACACCACATAAGAAAGATTAGTAGGATCAGCAGAAAGTGATCATATTACAATGTAAAAATTAAAAAGAACAATTTTGCATAACCTTACACAGGAACAGTGTGTATATTTACTCTTCTAGGAATAAATGAAGACAAATTGCTTTCCCAATGCTGTACGAGAGATTTTTTTCAACAATGTTTATGACAAACACCTTAAGGTAACATTGCAACATCATGCTTCAGTAACCAATACCATTAAAACACTTCCATCTAATATTTATTGGAAATCAACAAACTATAAAACACTTTACCAAACAGCAAAAGAAAACCAGGGCAAAAGAAAATTAACATTCATAGATGTCTTTGATAATTTTGAAATTAAAATTAATAAAATAATTTTACATAATGAAGGGAGGGGTGAAGAAATATAAACTTGCTTTTAAAGTTTTGATTTGCTCATGGGAAGAAAATTATATGCTTTGCCTTTTGCCCTTTGTTAAGTTAACCAGTTTTAAATTAAGATGAATTATAAGACAGACATCCAGTGCTAGTTGTTGCTCAGTAATTGCTGTGTACTTTTTAAGATAAAAATGGAAGTAATTTCTTTACATCTCCCCATAGTATATTAAAGAAAGAGGTGATTATAATGAATCATATATTCATTCAATTCCTATAAACAAGTGAATATTCCTGGCCGGGGAGGAGGTATGCTAGATTGAGCCTCACTCTCCCTCTTTTTCTGTTATGTGTGTCTCAGAAGGTGGTCATATTGATAGGTGGGTGGGTGGTGGTGAGAACTACAGATTCTTTAACATATGTTTCACTATTTTCAGAGTCAATGGTTCCCTCAGTCAGCCAGTTTGCTGTGAGTAAAAATCACCAAGATCCAGTAGTAATTGACTTCTATGAAAGAAAACAGAGGGAGACAGGGTAGAATCCTGTCCAGTTGAGAGCATCACTGTAATGATAATCACAATCAATTTCTACTGGTTGTGGAGTCAGTCAGTCATGGGTCCTAGCAGTCTACAACTTGTCAGCTCCACAATAATGATCAAATTTCATAGTCACGTTGATGTTCTAGCAGCATGTTTAGTAACATAGTGATTACTAATATTGTTAATATTTACTTTTTACCGAATTATTATTAATTTTTCCCTCAAAGTCCTGTGTGAAAAAACTAAGAAGGCATTTGTCTTGTCTTACTGTATCTTGTCTTCTCCTATTTGGCTGTCATCTCGTAGAGGCCTGCCTGCTGTAGGATGGTCTGTATGTCAAATTGCTCTGATTGGTCAATAAATAGAACACTGATTGGCCAGTGGCCAGGCAGGAAGTATAGGAGGGACAAGGAGGAGAAGAATTCTGGGAAGTGGAAGGCTGAGGCAGAGACACTGCCAGCCGCCGCCATGACAAGCAGCATGTGAAGATGCTGGTAAGCCATGAGCCACGTGACAAGGTATAGATTTATAGAAATGGATTAATATAAGATATAAGAATAGTTAGCAAGAAGCCTGCCACAGCCATATAGTCTGTAAGCAATATAAGTCTCTGTGTGTTTACTTGGTTGGGTCTGAGCTGCTGCGGGACTGGCGGGTTAGAGAGATTTGTCCTGACTGTGGGCCAGGCAGGACCAGAAAAACTCTAGCTACAGCGTGCTCTTTTCTGAAGAGGAAACAGAGGGGGAGTGGATCTGGGGGAGAAGGGAGGTGATGGGAAACTGGGAGAAGTAGAGGGAGGGAAAATTGTAGTAGGGGTGTATTGGATGAGAGAAGACTCTATTTTCAATAATAGATAGATAGATAGATAGATAGATAGATAGATAGATAGATAGATACCTAAGAGCCCAGGTGACAGTTTAGAAGTGAAGAAGTGAGGCTACAGGCCATGTGTGGGATAAGCAGTCTTGAAAGATGCCACTGAGATTCATTCTGTTCTTTACATCACTTGATAAGCTCTGAAAATAAGGGAGCAATCCTGCACCATTTGTTGGGTCTGATGGACTCCTAAATGTGGACTTCTAGTCCCCAGATATAATACAAACACTTATCATTGTTCTTAAGCCACTTAATCTGTGGGTTTTTTTGTTACAGAAGCCTTAACATGCTAATAGCATAATGTTACATAATTGAATCTCTATAAATCATCAATTCAGAGAGCTGTTGGGTGGACAGATTTGCTTATTGAATAACTCAAAAAATCTGTTTAATTCACTTTTAATGGTGTAAAAATGAACATTTAATTATTTATAGTAGTAATAATCCTTATAATCCTAAAAAGAGTGCCACAATAGCCATTTATAAAAGAATGAGTCTTTTCTTTTTCACTAAGACTTACATTATGCTTGCTCTCCAATAGAACAGATAGGACTCAATTACAAAGAAAACTTAATAATATTTTAGTGCTATCAGAAAGTCATAACTCATGAAGTATACAGGCTCTTATAGTTGATAAACTAGTGAATTCATAGGTATTTTAGATTCGTAGATAATTGAGATATCTTTAACACAAATTGAAATGTAACTCTTACTTTCTGATGCTATGCCTACACATCCATTCTGTTCCTATGTAGTTCACTCCACTGTGACTATGTATTTAATATTTTACAAAGCAGTACATGAGCTATTTGAGTGTGGGCTCAAGTTTAGTGAAGGTATTTGTTTGTTTGGCAAGAATCAGGACAATTGACAATCATTATCCTTGTCTTCAGGAGCTCATAGATCAGAAAAGGGGGACAGGGAGAAGATACAAACAACATCTTAATAGTTAAAATGACACACCAAATACCAGAAAAACAAAATTTTACATCTGTGACTCATGTCATTGAACATAAAATACTATCAAGTTTATTTCATTGGATTTTGAGAAAAAAAAAACAATTCCTTGGTATTCTAAATTGACAATAACATTGAGTTTTAATGATAATCCTATATAAAACTCTGAGAAGCTGGCTCTCAGTAAGGTTTCCCCCTTCAATCTAAACATATTTGTGCCAAGCGTCCTCCAAAGCCCATCCTTTGGAGACTGATTGGTTGGTTCCCTTAACTGTAAGAGGGAAGGAAAAGAACAGAAAAACAGCTGAGTAAAAATACTGTGTCCTTAAGAATAGCTGTGAAAACCTTATGGCATGAAAAAGCCTTAGTGGGGAAGAGAAGTTAGAAGTCCTGCCATGAAAAGTCTCATTTAGGAGAAGGTGCTCTTCCTTGGAACACTGTGGTCAGTCAGAGGCTCCAGTTAGCTTCTTTGGATCAAGGCACTCTCGGCTGTTTTCTGCTGGATGGTGGGTCTGATCTGATGCTCTACATTTCTGCTGCTACTGTTTTATTATTTTACTCCTACTTGCTGTATACTTAATAAACCCAAACATTTAAACCGAAGCCTAGCAATCATGGATAGTTCTCCATGTGTAATTTGTTAACACTAACAGACTTCTTAATATCAAACTGGCTTCTGCTAGTTCCCAAGCATTGTCACTAACACTAAAAAGAAAACTTGTTATATTGTTCATCAGTGTAAGAAATACAATACAGTTCAGGTGAAAGCTACATCTAACAGACATGTTTTATCTAACACATATATTTAAGACTATTATTTCATACAATGATTATTATAAAAAAAATTTGAAATAATGAATTTAGACTTATTTTTATCATATATTCAAAAGCATGTACTCAGACTTTGAGGCCAGATTTTCAGTAAATAACACAAACTCTAAATCAATAGATAAAGCAGGATGTTATCACTCAGTAGTCAAATGAATCT
The DNA here is from genome assembly GCA_902168425.1 of Peromyscus attwateri. Lineage (NCBI taxonomy): Eukaryota > Metazoa > Chordata > Mammalia > Rodentia > Cricetidae > Peromyscus > Peromyscus attwateri. Next base: position 4,762 of record CABHPP010141837.1, on the reverse strand, counting down.
TAACTAGTACCCAAAAAGAAGAATCCTTTGAATTTCTGGGTTCCTTGCCTCTTTCTTCTTACTATAATAGTTATAATCAGATTACCTCATTTTCCTTATCTCTAACACCTATTTTAAAAGTTAGATGTGAGGCTGGAAAAATACCCCAGTAGTTAAAAGCACTTGCTGTTCTTGCAGAGGACCTGGTTTTGGCTCCAAGCACCAACAGGGAAGCTCAGAATCTGTAACTCCATCACCATCTCTATCTCTGGTTCCAGATTATTTGATGACCCCTTCTGGCCTCTAAGGGCATCTGTGTGCATGTGATACACACACACACACACACACACACACACATACACACACACACACACAGACACACAAAAATCACTAAATCTTAAAAAAAAAAAAAGGTTAGTGCTTCTTTACGCCTTTAGAGGTAGGAGAGACAGCTCAGTGAATAAGAGCAAGAATTGCTCTTGTTAAGGACAAGGATTTCACCCCAGCACCTATCTTGGATAGCTAACCTGTGAGCTCAGTTCCAAGGTATTTCCAAACATCTTCTGAACTCTGTAAGCAACTGTGCTCTCATATGCACATAACTACACGCAACTATTCTCATAAATAAAAAGAAATACTAAACATTTAAAGACAAATTGTCATATGCTCCCTAAGGTTAGGCTATTTTACAAAGACTATTTTTGATGTTGGGGGGGCGGTAGGAGAAGGAGCTAGAGATGAAGATGACTATGTTAAGTGCTGAGGTTTCATGTGGTTTTATGCATAGACAAATACTTCCTCATTCTACTTAAATTTCAAAATAATTTTGATTATATATTACATTATTATAAAACTCTCTGGTAAAAAATTGTTCACTCTCTTAATAAGTGCTCTCTCTAATCTACTTCAATCACCAATACTTTGAGCTGAAGCTCAGTCTTAGAAATAACACTGTTCAGCACAAAAATGAACTGTTTTCTGAAAAAGCAACTTCATTGAATACTGTACATTTAAAAAAATACCTGGATTATAATAATTGCCCTAAAACTGCATTCTATACATTGATTCTAGAATTTTACATTTTTAAAAAAAGTGACTATTTATATGGTCACTATTACAAAGTTCAGGGTTCTCCCAGTGTAAATTACTGGTTTACTCATAAAACTAAACTTTAGATACTCAAATGAAATAATGCTTTATTCTCTCGTTTTCAAAAATAAAGAAAAATGTGATCACTCTTAATGAGGATTCACTAGCTTGTATTTTACAAGATTCATACTTAGATTTTCCAGAAACAAAATTTATACATAATCAAATACTTAGAAAGCATTTCATGTAATGGACCATGAAATAACACTGACTTCATAACATGGTTTTCCCTACTTGCAATGGGAGTCACTGATGTACAGAACTAATCTGTGTCTATAAATGGAGTGATCTGTGGGATATTGTTGGAGCTTCTAAAATTAAAATGAAAGAGAAAACAGATCAGTATGTTTTCTGATTTATTTGCTATATTTTGGAAATCAAAATTATTCACAATAAGCATTTCTAAGCTACTAATTCTTCATCTTGATTTTAAAAAATTATTTTTGTGTGCATTCGTGTGTGTGTGTGTGTGTGTGTGTGTGTGTGTGTGTGTGTGTGTGTATGTGTGTGTGTGTGTATTAAGTGTGTATGGGTGCCTATGAGACCAGAAAATCATGTCAGATTTCTGGTGCTGGAGTAATCAGTTAATTGAAGTAATGAACATTGGTGTATTTTTGGGTGCTAAGAACTGATGTTGTGCCCTATGCAAGATCAGGAAGTGATCTTAACCACACAGATATCTCTCCAGTCCCCCCGGACATTCTTGATAGTAATTGTTTAATAAGTATCTGTTGAATGAAGCTTAAAGTCTAAAAGAAATTTAAATCTAGACACAAAAAATTCACAATCATATGGTAAAATATGTTTATTACACTATTTACTAAAAAAAATAGCAAAGAAAAGTCATTGTTCTATTTTTATTTATTGCTACCTAGCTTCTAATTACTGAATAGCTCACACATTTCATATTAGTGTACAAAATTATTTCCTCCTAATGCAGATGTAAAATAAATTTTTCTTAAGTTTAATACCCAGTTCAGAACTAAATCTGTTTTCATAGTTGAAAACATTGAGTGTCCTTAGCAACCTGCAGTGGAAGGATTAATTTAAAGGTGTCTTATTTCAGTTTTCAAATAGCTTTTAGGCTAAAGAGCTAGAAGGCTATTGCTAGGACTTGGAGGAGTTGTGGGAATGTCACCCCTGGTTTCCCAAGTTGATGGTATAGTTCCAAACCTAATGGCATAAGAGGTGGTGTATCTCTTTAAGAGGTGAAACTTGACAGGAAGTGGTTAGATCTTGAGCATTAGCCTTAAAAGGGTTTGGGGCAGCTACCCACCAACCCCACAGTTCCCCAGAGTTTTCTTGAGTGAAAGCAGCAGGAAATATTAGATAGAAGGATTTAGAGTGTGGAGACAAACAGATAGAAAATACAGGATAGCCTCGAGAGGGCCTGGAACCTATTCCAACAAGCTCTGACTGTCTCTGCCCTAAGGTATTTATAGAAACACCAAAGGGTGGAGCAAAAGACCTCCCCCCAGCACAGCCAAGTGCAGACCATCTCAGACACCTGCACTCAAGCCCGTGGTCCTAGTCATCCTCTATGCAGACCTGCTGGGTAAAGCCACGAGGAACCTGAAAATGGGCTCCCACATAAGGGCTTCAGATACTTTTCACAAGACCAAATGCATTTTCATGAAATCAACCTGTCATAGTGTGAAAACGTCCTGTGAATACCATCTCTCATCTCTGGATTTTCCCTTGTGCTTCTACACCACACTTTCATGCTGTCAGATCCCTTGAAAAACTAGAAACAAAGGTGTACAAACTTTTTAGTTATCAAAATCACCAGCCAAATAAATCATATTTTAAATATTTTTAAAATATTTAGCCTTGGATATCTTTATAAAGATATAATGGATATAATTTTTAAAGGAAAATATGCAAAGCATTTAACTGAAGATGTTATCATTGAAAATCTTAGTTTATGTGTACTTATATGGATACATGCATGTTCATCTGTGTTTGGTTATCCATGTATGTGTATGTAAGTGCAGAAGATAGGAAAATCTAAGGTGTTGTCATTCTCTTACTGACCACTTTTTGCCTTAAAAATAAAGAGGGTCCCTGACTATCCTGAAACTAACCAGGTAGGCTAGACTGACCAGGTGGTCCCTAGGAAAATGCCTGTCTCCACACTACCAGCACTGAGGTATGAGGGAATTCCATTCTGCCCTCCATTCTTCACATAGGTTAAGTGGTCAAATGCAGGTTCTCATGATTTCTAGATAACACTTTACCTATTGAACTCTCTCAGCCAACCTAAAGTATTTTTAAAAATGTATCTTTACTTTTTTAAGATTTTATTTATTTTTATTTTATGCATGCTTTGCCTGCATGTATGTATCAGCACCAAGCAGATGCCTGGGTGCCCAAAGAGTGACTAAGGATTTCAGATCCCCTGGAACTGTAATTACCAATGGCTGTGAACATTACAAGGATGCCAGGAACCAAATATGGGTTCTCTACAGAGGCAGAAATTGCTTTTAACTTCCAAACTATCTTTCTGGTCCCATTATTCATTTATTTGCTTGCTTAGTTTTTGTTGTGTTGAAACAGTGTCTTGCTATGTAGTATGGGATGTTTTCAAACTCATAGCCCTCCTACATCAAGGTATCCATTTATGTGCTTACCTGTGTGTGCCATGATCACCAGCTTTTTGTTGTGCTTTTTATTAAAATGAGAAACCCTATTGGTTTTCAATAGAAATGAAGACATTTCAATTTTTAAGCTATTTCCTGAAGCAGAACTTACAAAGGAATAAGGCAGTTCCCACTGGAATTTACTAACAAATCTCTATATATTATTTAATACTTACTACTTAACAAGTCACTAAATTACTTCCTACTACACAAAAAAATTGAATCCTTAGATATATGTCTTTAAGTTGAAATGCCTGTAGAATTCAGGGGTCTAGTAAGGACCATGGGGGCAGAATTTCAAGAGAGTAGAGAAAGAATGCAAGTGGTATGAGGGGAAAGGGAAATATGCGCCAGGAAGGCTAAAATGAGGTGATAGTGGGAGGGCAGTGTAAAGCAGTAAAAATGTAGATAACATTAATACAAAAGGAAAATGTGATATGGAACCCTACTACTGCAGAAGCTTGCTAAAGCATGCATATACACATATGCATATACATATATATGCATACATATACACCCATACAAAAGGAGATTAAATAAAATTACCCTTAAACTTTGGTTGGAACAGTACATCCCCCAGATTAAAGGCTATCTAATTAAAAAGCCAAGATCCACAAATGATGTGCTTCTTTCCAAGCTGTTGATCAGTGGGTACCTAACCATAAATACCCAAACATTATAGGCTATTATCATTGCTCCTGGTTGTCCTTCAAAACTTGATGCTAATAATCTGTTGCTACAGACATCATATTCTTGAGTCATAGGACATGAATAAATCAAGCTGGTACCAAACTAGATGTTTAATCCTTACTGGTTGGCTTTCATAGACCTGGAAAGTTCTGTGAATACTACCAAGGGAGAAAAAAAATCAATAGTCTTATTTACCTATGAACCTTACTATCTCTAGTAAAGATTGGCCTTGCAAGATATGCCCACTAGTACAATCATGTCATCAGTGTTAGAGAAGTAGCTAACCACTTTCTGATTTTATTTAA
>CABHPP010141836.1:26999-40417 GCA_902168425.1 Peromyscus attwateri | reverse complement strand
CACTTGCATTCATGTACACACACACACACACACACACACACACACACACACACACACACACCACTTTAAAATAAGAGTAGTGGCTTGTTTCTTCATCATCCATCTGTCTATCCATCCATCCTTTATCTATTCATTCATCCACTCATCCATTCATCCATCACCCATCTATAGACCCATCCATCAATTCATCCACCCTCCATCATCCATCTATAGATCTATCTACCCATCCATTCTCTAGCTCTCATGTATATACACCCGCCTTCCACTTTCCATCATCCACCCATTGTCCATCCATCTACCCATCCGTTCTCTAGACTTCATACATACATCCACTTCCCATCATCCATCACCCTCTACCATCCATCCACAGATCTATCTACCCATCAATTTTCTAGTTTTCGTACATTTGTCCACCTTCCAGCATCCATCCATTCATCCTCTATCTAGTCATCTTCCATCTACGATCCCTCTACCCTCCAGCACTCACCCACCCACCATTCATTTATTCATCCACCCTCTGTGCTCCACCTATCCATCCACTCTTCATCATTGACCTGTCCACTCATTCATGCATCCTCCATCTACCCATGTATTCCTCCCTATCCATCCATCCTCCTTCCGCCATCCATCAACTTCCACTTGTTCATTCATCTTTCCTCATTTTCCACCTACCAGTCCATTTCCTTCCTTCTTTCCCTCCCTCCCTCTCTCCCTCCCTTTCCTCTTTTCCTTCCTCTCTCTTCCTTCTGCAGCTCTTCATTAACGGCTGCCAGCCAGGCTGCCTGCTGGCTGCTGAGGGGAAACAATGGAGAACTAAATCAGCTGTTGCCTGGATCAGAGAGCTCAGATGCTAATGTAAGAGACAAACATGAATTGGAGGAGCCCACAGCCCTGTCTGGGATTACAAACCATGGCAGGACTGGGAAGGGCCAGTGTGGGGGGACACGTGAGAGAACCTGACCGTGCCTGGGAGCTCAGGGGGAAGTGATGGATGTCCAAGTGCAAGTTCATCCCAGGTGGGCAGGTCCAGAAACGAGAAGAACCCAGTGCTGGTGCTGAGGCTAGAGCATAGCCTGTGGCTGGAGGGAGGCAGAAGCCCATCCAGGGAAGTTTAGCAGGCCAGTTTTCGTAAGGAACTTGAGCTATTTTCTGAGAAGCAACAGGAGGCCATTGATTCGTGGGCTTTAAACCCAAGAAGTGACCCAGGGATATATCATCCATTCATTTCACAGCAAATCTGAACTGAGCACTCTCTATATGTCAGGATTATTCTAGCCCCTGGAGACATGGCTGTGAATAAGATCGACGTGGTTTCTGTCCTGGCTTGAACCTGCCCGGTAGCCAAGGACACTTATAATGGAAAATACAGGCATTGACATGGACTACAGGTCGGAAGCGTTGGTGTGTTTTGTGTGAGACAATAGCAGTGGTGGCAGCAGAGAGAAGTGGACAGATTTGAGAAATGAGCGGCTGGCCCTGGCCCAGCCTCCACTTGCCAAGCAAGACAGAGGCACAGTCTCAGGGTTGCTGTCTCCCACTATGCAGCTAGATGTTCTGAGCACTCAGAGCCCGGCCATACCTCCGCCCGGTGGAAGGGGACTCCTGGGGGATTGTCCTGACCCCATCCGGCTGCCTTCCTTTGGGAAGCCACTGACCACCCCAGGCCCGCCCCACCCTTCTAGGCGGGACCTGTGCCCGGGAGTAGCATCCATCCATCTGGCCCGACATCCATCAGCGTCAATCCCTGGCTGCAAAAGCAATATTTATAAATCACATTTCCAAACTGGCTACACATTTGTACAAAGAAGCAGATGGGTTGGGGTAGCCGCTTGTCACCTAAGATATTTATATGGCGAGGAGGTGGGGGGTTGGCACAGTGAGGGAAGGGGCTGAAGGACTGGAGGAAGAGACTTTCCATGGCTGCTCTGACCTCATCAGGCTAAGGTTACCCTGTTCCCAAAGCTTACACTACCTCTACACAACTCCAAAAGGGAGCTCTGGAGGTCCCTAAACTAGGAGAAACAGCAGGGATGGAGGCTCGGGCCCCAGAGTTGCGAGGACCCTTGAACTTGGAGAGGCAGGTACAGGACGGACTGTGTCCGTGGGCACCAGCTCAGGGTACCAAGGGAGGGATGTGTGGGCTGCACAGTATTGGTTGTTGAATTACTTCCAAAAAGATTTAAATAGCCGTGGCTCTGAGCCGCAGCTCCTCACAGCCTTAGCTTTTCTCACAGCCATGCCCCTGCCCTCAGGAGAGGGGCTAATGCCAGACACAGCAGGGGCTCCAGGGTCCAGGGTCATCGTTGTCTGGGGTCAGATGTCAGAGCAGAGGCACTGGATAGTAAGGATTCTTAGTATGGCTCCTGGGAACACAGATGGGTTTGACTTCAGAGGCCTTAAGGCTTCTCCCTGTAGGGGTAGGGTCTGAAACACTTGGGAGTGACCCCAGGCCCGTTCCAGGACCAGAAGGAACCAACATGGTCTGACCCCACCCCCACCCCATGCCTCTTGACTTATCCCTTTCTGGTCCTGTTTTCCATTTGTTTGAAACTTGCTACTTCTGCCACCAGACGGTGTTCACTCCGGGTATCTACGCGGCTCGCTCCCTGCTTGCTTTTAGTGTCTATTGATTTGTGTATGTGTAAGTACGTGTGTGTGTGGTGTATACTAGTGTCTATTGATTTGTGTATGTGTAAGCACGTGTGTGTGTGGTGTGTACTAGTGTCTATTGATTTGTGTATGTGTAAGTACGTGTGTGTGGTGTGTACTAGTGTCTATTGATTTGTGTATGTGTAAGCACGTGTGTGATGTATACTAGTGTCTATTGATTTGTGTATGTGTAAGTACGCGTGTGTGGTGTGTACTAGTGTCTATTGATTTGTGTATGTGTAAGCACGTGTGTGTGGTGTATACTAGTGTCTATTGATTTGTGTATGTGTAAGCACATGTGTGTGGTGTGTACTAGTGTCTATTGATTTGTGTATGTGTAAGCACGTGTGTGTGGTGTATACTAGTGTCTATTGATTTGTGTATGTGTAAGTACATGTGTGTGTGGTGTGTACTAGTGTCTATTGATTTGTGTATGTGTAAGCACGTGTGTGTGGTGTGTACTGCGTGGGCGTGTACCTGCCGGTGTGTGAGAGGCAGAGGTCGTGTGTCTTCCTCCATCTTTTTCCACCTTAGTTTTTGAGGCAGGGTGTTGTTGGCCTGGAACTCACAGATTAGACTAGGCTGGCTGGGGGCAAGTTCCCCGGATCCTCCTGTCCTTGCCCCCAGTGACAGGGTTATGGAAACACGTTACCGTGCCCAGCGTACATGGGTACTAGGGATTTGAACTGAGGTCTTCTTGCACAGCAGGCGGTTCACTACTGAACCGTCTCCCCACGCATTTCATTGGCCTACGCATTATAGATCCCTTCAGAGAGGCCTCCCAGACGACCTTTCGTTTTCAGCTTCATGCCACACATTTTATTGAACACCTACAAGGTACCAGCATTGCCCTGGGCACCCAAAGGCCTACGACGAACAGAGAAAGGCCCAGACTCTTGAGAAACAAGGCTATGCTGTCCCTCCCTCCCTGGCCACTCATCATGTCTGACATATTATTGATTTGTTTAATTTCTGTCTTGCTTCAATAGAATATGAACTCCACGAGGGCGGAGATTCTCTTCCATCTGTCATTGTATTTCCAGGGCCCAGAGCAGAGCTTGCCAAGTGGGAACTATACCTCAGTGGTGCTTAAGAGACTAAAAGTAGAAAGTGAGAGTTTGGGGTCTGCAGTCTACCCTGGTAGCCCTCCTCCCTCGGGGGTACTCAACCACTTGAGGTGGTGTGTGTTAGCCTCATTTTCAGATAACGAAACTGAGGCTTAGAGAGGGCTAGATAGTTGCCAGGAAGTCATGGAGAGCCTTAGCTGAGCGTGGGCTGCCTCCTGGGCTTCTCACTCCTGTCCATTGACATCTGCCTCCCTCAGCTTTGTTTTTAAAGATTTCAATGTCAATTTGATGAGGACCTTGGGGGATGGAGTGGGGTATCATGAGAGACTCAGCTCAGGCAGGTGGGCAATTTGCTTCTGCAGGGGGAAAACCGAGTCAAGGAATATCTTTACTATATAGAGACAGGTGTGTGTGTTTGTGTGTGTGTATCCCATGGGTGTGGATATGAAACCCTCAAGTGTAACTGGACCAGAAAGGCTCAGTAAGCATGGACCCTGAAGGACTCTGCAGAACTCTGGGAAGGGACTTCTCCTTCTGAGACAACTGAAATGTGGAGGGGTGGGAAAATCGCCCTCCACTGTGTCTGTGAGGATACCACAGGGGACTTGAGTTGGGGGCGCTTTGAACCACATGTGTACAATGCTGCCTTCCTCTGTCACTTGGCTCAGGGACTGTCCTCCAATGCCTACCCTGCTGCTCCTCTGGATGCTCTTTTAAGGTCGTTCCAATTGACATTCTCTGCCCTTGGGATGCATCTCTTCACTCTGCCAACCCACACCCTGGTTCCTCAGGGCTTGGCCAGTGGCTGGGTGTCAGCAGTGACCTGGCTCATACTCTGTGATCTTAGACCCAGCTCTGGCTCTCATGGAGTCTTAGTTTCTACAGAGGAGGTAGAAGGTAATATGCCAGTCCCCTCTGTCACCCTGAGGGTGGTGGCTTACAGGTAGCTCACCTTGGATGTCCAGCAGAGAAAAATGAGGGTTGCTGGGTGCTTCTGGTACCAGGCGGAAATAGAAGCGGTGACCGCCCTGGGGCTCATCTCTGTCCACCACACTGATGGTCTGGATAAGCTGTAGGGTGGGGGAGGGGCAGGTTACATAATGAAGTGGAGTGGGGGCTCTGGCATGACAGTAGCCCTGATCCCCAGTCCCACTGGGTACCTGGCCTGGCTTGGCATCCTCACACACAGCTGCCTCATAGGGTGTAGCCAGCTCTGGGGGATTGTCATTCACATCCAGGATTCGGATCCGTAGGGAGGCTCGTGATAGCTGAGCATGATTGTCTGTAAGAAGAGTGAAGAGGAGGGCAAGCTTCAGGGATGAGATTAGACATCTGGAAGATGGGGCAGTGGGGCCACATTGACAGATACTGCATTATCCAAATGGGGACAAGGACCAGCATAGGGACATCTGGGATTGAGCAATCACACTATGATCCCTATCCCAATCTCCTAAACATTTCCACCACCCTCTGCCAACACCATCTCCACCATTCCCATCCCTACCACCATCCCATCACCATCCTCTCCACCATCCATCTCTCCACTATGCCCATCTCCACCACATCCTTCCCATTCCCATCACCATCCTCTCTACTATCCTCTCCACCATCCATCTCTCCACCATGCCTGTCTTCACCATACCCATCCCGTCTCCACCACCATCTTCTCCACCATCCATCTCTCCACTATGCCCATCTCCACCACACCCATCCCGTCTCCACTACCATCCTCTCCACCATACCCATCTCCACCACACCCACCCCATCTCCACCACCATCCATCCTCCACCAGGCCCATCTCCACCACACCCATCTCTACCATCACTGTATCACCATGACCATTTCCACTCTTGCCACTCCATCTCTGTCATTACCATCACCATAACCATCTTCACCATCCTCCTCTCCAACTTCACCATAGTCTTCACCATATCCACCAACCACCCCCATCCCCATTATTAATATTAGCATCAACCCCACTGCCATTACCTCCACAACCTCTGTGGCCATGAACAACAGCACCACTCATCACCATCACCATCACCACTAGGAGCACCACTACAATCTGTGCCATCACTACTGTTACTGCCACCACCATGACCGTATCATTAATGCTACTAAGCCATCACCATGACTACTGGCAACACTGTCCTCCCTGACTCTAGCAGGTAACGGACAGTAGCATCCCCACCACTGTCTCCATCATCCCAGTAGATCACTATCACCACATCCATTAGCTCCACCCTCATTTTTCCCCCGTCACCCTAAGTACTAAGACCATCACCCTCATGGCCCTGTCCCTCTATCATCACACCACCGATATTCTAACTTCTGTCACCAGCTGCGCTAGCACCATCTCCAGAGTAGCCCATTAATACCACTGTCACCTCCACCACAGTCACCAGTGGCACCCTCAGACAAGCCTCTGCCTCCAACGCCATGTCCCCTCCACCACTCTCTCTGCCCTGTCACCTAGAGAGCACTGAATGCTCCCAGAGCACACATGCCCATCATCCGGCTGCCCTTGTAGATGCAGTGGCCTACTACCATTTGTGTGCCCGCACTGTGAAGGAGAAACCGAAATACGTGGGCATGTTTAGACGATGGGTCAGCTGGTGACTGAACCCCCAAATTGCTGCTCTCAGCACACCTGCAGGGCCAGATGAGTCTGAGGAGGCAAATCTGGCCAGCAAACAGGATGCATATAAAGTCAAGCCCCTGTCTTACTTAGCTCTGGGTCTCTGTCTTAGGGCAAAGACTAGCTTGCCCCCCACAGTTGGGCAAATGAATGGAATATGAAGGTATGGCAAAGAGGCCTGAGTTTCAGGCATGGTTGAAACCCTGACCCAGACCTTGAGCTTAGGCAAGACCCTGATCAGTTTCTATACCTGAGAAGTGGGCAGGGCGTGGTGGTTAAGACTGAGCCCACCTCTGCCACTTAGGAGCTTTGTGATCTCAACCAAGTGACTTGATTTCCCTATGCCTGTTTTCTCGCTTGCTTGCAGAACAGATCTGCTAAGCGTTAACAGCTACAAAGTGCTTGGAACTGTGCACACAGCACAGAAGACTGGCACACAGGTATCTAGTAAGAAACCAGACATCCGAGAGCTGGCTGCCTCAGCCTGGCCTCTCTGAGCAGTTCCCTGAACACTTCCTGCTCTCTGAGTGCTGTTGTTAACCCATCCTCAGCTAGCCTGCTCACCACCGACCTTGTCTACCTGCTGCTCACTGCAGGTGCACCCCCCAGGAGAGGAAATGGAACCCCAGTTCTAAGCAGATGCTTGGATGGTGGGAGTCTCCAGCTGGGTTGGCAGGGAGCTATTTTGGGGGCAGTCTGGGAGTTCCCAGGCAGCCAGGCACCCCATGAGTTTGGGAGGGAGTGGACCCATCTGCTCTGAACTCAGAGACCACTGGATGCTGAGGCAGCTGCTGGAGAGGTAATGGAACTGGAGGTGGGAAGGCAGGTGGGCACCTCTGGGGAAGCCGGGGAGGGAGGAAGACTCCTTTATTAGCACTGCTGACCCCCTTCTGAAGTTCCCCTCAGCCAGGCCATGTTATCCCCTCAGTTTATCCAGATCTGCCACCTCAGCAATTAGAGGGGCTCTTCCAGGACCAAGGGAGGGGAGTCGTGACTGGGGATGCCGAGTGAGCCGTTATTTTTAAGAACATGTTGCCAGAGAACCTCCACAGACAGATGGGGTGCTTCTGGGAGGGTGGGTGGGAGAGGGGGAGGCAGGCGGGTGTCTGTCTCCCAGCTGATGGTGGAGCTAATGAGGGCCTGAGTATCCTCTCTGGCAGCCTGCCTCTGTAGTAGGGGTGTGGGGCCAGAGGAGAGGTGGGAAAGACCTGGGAGCATGGCAGCCCTCTCATGAAGGGTAGACACCTTCTACCCAGGTTCTACTACCGGGAGACCCTTGTTGTCACAGCGTGGTTGTGGGTTACACCTGGCCTTCTCTTTCAATATGTCACACGTAGGTCACTAGGAGAGCGCTGAGTCCTTTTGCCTAAGTGAGGGTCTCAGATCTAAGAGGTAGGCAACTGAGGGCACCTACTTGAGAGGTGTGCCTCCAAGTTGCCCAGGTTGCTACCTGTAATGTTTGTTCCAGGGAATGGGGGCTGGTCTGGAATCACCATTGCTCCTGTCTGGCCCCCATGCCCTCAACATTAGACAATGTTCTCACCCCAGGAAAGTCACTTGGGAAGCTTTAAAAAACACCAGTGCTGAAGGTTGGCATGGCCCAAGGAGGTTCATTGTGTACCCAGCTCCAAACTCTGCCTTGGGGCGAATGGCAGGTCTCTGGCCTGGTCACTTCATGTCACTCGTAACCACTGATAACCATAAGGCCTGCCTGTAGCACTTTCCAGGGGTCTGTGGCAAAGCAAAGCACTCAGCAGTGTTTAACTTTGACTTTTACAGCATCCTTTCCTGTCTATGACATCACGTGGGTTTCCACACAACCCATGAAAACGTGATATCAAACCTGTTTTGTAGATGGGGAAACTGAGGGGAGGGTGGGGAACATCCCAGGAGTTGTCCCCAAGCCTCCCAACTCTAAGTGTGTGGTCCAGATGCAATGTCTGGCTCTCCTGCTGCCTGGGTCTTTTCGATCCAATGGCAGCTGCTCAGACTCGGGCACAGCAGACCTCACCCAGTGCCCAGTGGCAGGTGCCCCCTCCAGGGGCCAGGTCCCCCACGGCCCTCCCCCCCATTGCCATCTCAGTTCAGCTGACTGACATGCAAATTAGTTTAATTATTTCTTCTTCTAAAATAAATTATATTTTGCAGTAGCTGCAATATGTTGTGTCAGGCAAAATTACATTCAATATTTTTAAACTAATTGATGCAGCCTTGAGGAAGGCTGATTGACAGCCCAGAGCTGAGCGGGCCTGCAGCCTTAACCGATTCCTAAATTAAAATTAAACGTGCTCTGGCCTGGTGCCTCCTTCTCGGTTGGCTCGGGCAAGCATCTGGGGAGGTGGCAGGTGGAGCCCCAGGGGTCGGAAGAGGCTGGGAAGGAAGGTTCCGGGAGAGTCGCTGCTGGGCCTTCTCTCACCCTCCTGGTGCCCTGAGGTTCCCTAAGCACAGCAGCTGGGGTGAGATTGGACATTTTGGAACGGAGGCTTGTGGTTTTTGCTGACGACTGTGGAATGGGAGTCTCCTTTGTACCAAGGACACAGGAACGAACAAGAACAACATGGTCCTTTGGTGTAGGGGTAGAGACAGACACAGCTCCAGACTGTGACAAGAATTGAAAGGCTCAGGGACTGAGAATGAGCAGCAAGAAGTCCTGCTCTGGTGGGTGTGGGGACTTTTCCCATGGAGCAAGTGACATTTCTACCCAGATCCAACTGGGAAGTAACCAGGGGAAGGGGATGGTGGGAGGGAGATTGCTTTGGGGAGACTGATGGGCATATACAAAGGCCCTGGGGTCAGAGTGTGTGAGAGGCTTCAGATCTCTTACAAGGAAGAGAGTCACTCATGGGGCATTTAGACCCAACTGAGCAGAAGCAGAGATGGATGGGGCCAGTGGGAAGGGAAGAAGACACAGGTGTAGCCTAGTGAGCAGAAGGATGTGTCACCTTCCCCTGAGAAAGGCAGAAGATACACATCAAGCCCCTGTCAAGTGTCTGTGCCTCCCTGCTTCATCCTGTCAACTGTGGACCGAGGTAGGAACTTGAGTCAATGCTGTTTTGTGGATGAGAAAACAGGTTCAGAGAGGTGATGCCTCCTCCCTGGGGTCTCATGGCAGAACTGACAGAGCCGGTCTGGATGAGGAGGCCTGGTTTCAAAGGCAGGATTTCTAGCTAACAGAGTCTTTTAACTCCTCAGATGCCAGAACCCTTCTAAGCCCCAAAGGCCCTGCCTCCTCCAGGCAGCTCTCCTTGACTGCCCTCAGCCCAAGTCCTGTACTCTCTCCTACAAGGTCTCATGGCTTGAGTTAGACGGCCAGCCCCTCCCTGGCCTTGACTCTCCTTCCATTTATCTTCCTCCCTCTGCCCTGGGTCTGCCCTTCAGTTCCTTCCTGATGGCTTGATGTTTGCCCTCACACAATTTGTGCACATGGCTTCCTGGGACGCTTGCTAGCATGGCTTTTACTGGGTACTGTGTGTGTGTGTGTGTGTGTGTGTGTCTGTCTGTCTGTCTGTCTGTCTGTCTGTCTGTCTATCTGAGTGCAGGTGCATGTGTGAACGTTTACTTGGAGGCCTGAGAACAACATCAGGTGCCATTCTCAGGAATGCTATCTACCTCTTTGGAGACAGGGTCTCTCACTGGGACTTGCTGATTAGGCTATGCTGGCTAGCCAGTGAATCCCAGGGGTTCTCCTGTCTCTTCCACCTCAGCTCTGAGGTTACAAGAATTTCCCACCGTGCCTAGCACTTTTATATGGGTTCTGGGGATTGGACTCAGGTCTGTGCTCTCAAAGCAAGTGCCTTACAGAGCCCACACCCCATTTTTGCCGCCCTCATTCATCTCCTGTGTAAGTAGAAATTTTGTTTAACGCTGCGTGCTGTAACAGATGATTAATAAAGTTGTGTGCGATGAGGCATCTCCCTGTCTGTGGCATCCATGCCTATGGACTGCTCAGAAGAGACCCTGAGAAGGGACTGGGGCATGATGTGGCTGCTGCACCCCTCCACGGACCCATGAAAGGAGCAGGAAAACCGATATCACATCAGCAAAATTAGTGGGTTGGATGCTGTGACTCTCCTTGGCACCACAGAGAAAGAGGAGCCCAGAGAGAGAAACGAGGCAAGGCTTTGAGAGCGGGAAGTGGAGAGGGACCCAGGGGAGAGATCATCTTTGCACTCACTTAATGTGGTGGACAGGGGAGGGGAGCGGAATGGAGGGACCCTCTCCCTGACAGCCCCCAGCCCAGCCCTACCCTCCTCCCCAGGGAATTAGATTGCATCCCTACCCTAGGCTCTGATTAGAGCCAGCCAGCTGGGCAGAAAGATTGATCTTCCCAATTACCCACAGCCCAGGCAGGCTTGGGAGGAGGAGGAGGGTGGAGAGCAGAAGAGGATCCAGCAAAGGGTGTGGAGACAGCCTGGAGTGGCCTCCTGGCACTTCTTGCCCAGTTCCCATGTCCCTTTTGTGGGAGCGGGAGGCTCAGGCACCCTTCTCTGTCTCTCTCAAGGACTTTGGTCATGTGCTTGGCTCCAATGTGCAGAGCATGGGCTGTGCCTTTGTGGTGGGACTGACTCCTCTGAGTGGAGGGACGCGGTGAAGCCGTGAAAACAGTATCTCTGGGATCTGGGCCCTGGGAGAAGTTTTCCCTCCCTTGGGGCAGAGTGGGCTATCCTACTGAGACTCTAGACATCATGGTCTCTGGCCCTGTATCTGCTAAGAGCTCAGGATCCCGGAGGCACCACTCAGCTCAGTAATGGTTTACACACCTCTGAGGACAGGAAGTTAGTGCCTCTCAAAGCAGCCCTTACCGTGCAGCCAGGTGGCCCACCTTGGCTCCACATGAAGTTAGCATGAGTTATCTTATTAGCTCCAGGCTGTTTTGTTCCCTTCTGCCTACCCTCCTCCAGGCCAAGGAAACCACGAACACCCTACATCTGATCGAAGCACTCTCCTCAGAGACCTGCTCTAGCTCCCTATTACCCCAGCATCTGGCCGCATAGGGGACATTCAAGAACCTTCCTACAGGGTCTTGCCTCTGCACTCCCTCCTCAGCTCCCTGCTCTAGCCATGTGCATCTCTGTTCTCAGAGGGGTTGCTAAACTGCTCAGCTTTGGCTCAGGGAGATAAAAATCTCAGCTCTTCAAAAGCCTTCCTCTACCAGAGACCCACCTTGGAGTCCCTTCTGTCCCTCAGTGGTGAGCCAGTCCCTCCCTGTCCCTCAGATCTCTCCAAAGTACCTAGTTTGCACTCTACTTCTCGGTGCTCCCCCCACCCCCCCCCTTCCTGGGAACAGCCACCACCAAACCTGTTGAGCAAGGGATCCCCATGGGGTGTGAGATAAGCAGCCTCTGGCTGGGTGGACACAGGGGAGGACTCCCTGGAGGAAGCCTTGGAGGCCACTACGACCTCCCCTCCCTCCACAGTGCTCCAAGGAGCACAGGACAGAGTCAGGAAGTCAGCCGCTCCTTCCTGGGCTTCCATTTCCTCGTGTGAAATAAAGTATAGTGGAACTGGGCCATCATCTCTAACATCCCCCTGCCTCAGATTCCTCCATGGCTACGAATGATACTTGCTAAGTGTCTGTCAGGCACCTTACCAGAACCAGACAAATGTGATTCCCAAATCCGGGGGTGGGGGTTGTTTCATATGTGATGCTGACCAATGCCTTTAAATAAACAGAGGCCACTGCCTTCTGCCCCTGTCCCTCTGCCCTCCAACAGGGCAGGAAGTCACCGCCAGCTTCAAGAAGGGAACACAGGGAGAGCAGAGGAGCGATCTGCCGGCTCACAGAGCCCAGGACCACACAAAGGGAACCTTTTCTCACCTCAACGTCCCATTCTCCTAATCGAATAGGCCCATTCCTTCCTGCCCTCGTGTTTACCTACACCTACCCAGTACCTGGCCACAGGGTGCAGACCAGAGCCTGCCCTCGAAGGGGGCTCAGTTTGCTGACAGTCATCAGTCTCCAGATCTGTACACAAACTCATCTGTGTGAAGGAAAACTCGGGGTGCTGTGAGATGTGACTTGGCCCAGGGTGACCCTTGTGGGAAGATTCCAACTGATTTGGGCAACTCCTTGTCATGAACAGTCAACCACCTTCCTCACTGGCCAGGCCTGAGCTGGTGACCCTGGTGGAACCTGCTGCATGCATCCTCACCTCCAGCCCCCTCTACCCCATCCTTGGCTCTCCAAGTTCTCCCCAAGACCATCCCTTTACAACTGCCCTTTTCACCGAAGGATCCAGACACAAATTGTACTTTAAATTCAATATTGGTCATTAATATTTCATGATTACAAAACGTTAAAGATAATGTCAGTGGAAGGCGCGTCTGCATGGGCAGGATGGATGACTCAGAGGTTCGGGAGAGAGGAGCCAGCATACTAAGTGGGCCCAAGCCTTTGAGGTAATCCAGCGTGACAGGCGGCTGCTCTGGCTGAGGGCGACTCCTCCGAGGGGCTCACAGAGCGCTGCAGCGTGTATAAATATTTCCCCTCTGATCCTCATCACCTCTTGTTTGTTCCGCCTGGGAGCAGGTGGGGCTGTAGGACCCCTTGCTCATCCCCTTTGCTTCTGAGGGAGCCATGCAGACGCCTCAGCAGGAGGACACAGGGCCTGGGGGTGGAGCCAGTGGGGTGGCTCTGTTCCTGGGGCCTAGGCAGACTTCTGGTGTGGAGGATTGGGTCACCCTGGGCTGGCATGGACTCATTCTGTGGTTTGGGGCCTTAGTTTCCTCATTTGTGAAATAGATATGGTAACTCCATCTTCATTAGAGATGGCTTGAAGGCGGTGTGGTGTGGGTAGGGGTTATTTGTGTGTGTGTGTGTGTGTGTGTGTGTGTGCGCGCGTGCGCGTGTGCGTGTGCGTGTGCGTGTGTGTGTGTGTGTGTGTGTCTTGCTGGAGGTCAATGTCTTCTCTATGACTCTCTGCTTATATGTCAAGTCAGGGACCCTCACTTGAACCCAGAGTTGGCCAGTTTGGCTAGTCTAGCCGGCCAGCTCGCCCTGGAGATTCCTTGTCTCTTCCTCGTGAGCAGCTGGGATTACGCGTGGACTGCCATACCTGCCTGGC
>CABHPP010141836.1:12467-26989 GCA_902168425.1 Peromyscus attwateri | reverse complement strand
TGCAAGGCAAGCACTCTTCCCACGGAGCCATCTCCCTAGCTTCCTGCTTTACTTTTGATTACGTGTGTGTGTGTGTGTGTGTGTGTGTGTGTGTGCACGCCACAGTGCACAAGTGTGGTCAGAGGACAATTTGCAGGAGTCGGTTCTCACCTCCTACCATGTGGGTCTCAGGGACTGAACTCAGGTTGTCAGGCTTAAAGGCACGTGTCTTACCCACTGAGCCACCTTGCCGGCCCTTTGGTTTTGAAACAGGATCTACTGTTGAACCTAGGGTTTGCCGTCTAGATTGGCTGCAGTAACCCCAGGAATGTGCCTGTCTCCACCCCTGGTGCTGGGACTATGTCATCATGTTCGTCTCTATGTAGGAACTGGGGTCTGAACTCAGCAGGAACTTTGTACACTGGACCAACTCCCCAGCCCCAGACCAAGGAAATATGACCAGGGCACAACACAGGGAGAGCTGAGCTCTGCAGCAGGCCAGGCCAGGCTGGGAATTTGCACAAAGGATTTCACCTGAGTCTGTTTCCTCAGCTCCACACTGGGGCCAGCTGTAGAACCAACACTCCTTAGACGTGGAGATCCAGTGACCTCATCACTGTAAAGGGACCAGACTCTAGTGGGAGGGAGGCCAAGTGCACGGTCAAGGCGGTTAGGGAAGCAGTGAAGGCAGGCTTGCTAACACTGACTGATTTCTCTGCACTAAGAAGTGAAGCGTTCCCTTTATTAGTTAGTATAGAGGTGAGGAGTGGGCAGGTACTGTGGATTGAAGCTCAGAGGGGCACCTCAAGCCCGACTGGTAGCCGAATTCTCTCAGAGTCTCACCCCCACCCCCACGGTCAGCTGGGTGGGATGTAGTGAGTCTCTGAGGGCAGAGAGGGAAGCCAGACAGCTACAGGTGCCTGATGAGCACGTGGCAGGGAGACCCAAGGTGAGAGCGCTGGGCTTAACCCACGGAGGGACTTGCTAGTGGCAGGATGTCAGACAGGTGACAATCCGTGGGCCAAGGAGGAGGCACCTCTGTCTGTCAGTCAGGCCTCTGCCTTCCCTATGCGCAGAGCCTCAGTGTCAGCTGCCTTGGAGCAGGCGAGGGAGGCTCAGAAGGTGGAGGAACTCCCCCCCACCCCCAGTCCAGCGCTACTTCCTCTCCAGCCACCTTTGTTCTCTCTTCCAAGCGGAGGAGGAGTGGATTCAAAGGCTCCCAGACGCCGCACTGAGGGCTGAGCCGGCTTTGTGTTTGCCTTTAAACTGCAGTTGAAAGAGACGAAGAGGACTTCAGCCTAGGGACTTCCTCGGCCCTGCCACGGGCCAGCGGGGCCTCCGAAGTGGGAGGAGGAAGGGAAGGCGGGCACAGGGAGCAGGGAGGCCAGCAGGAGGGCTTCGGGATAGGGGTCGGTTTGAGCAGCCCTAGAGCTGAGATTCAGCGATCTCCTGCATCATTCAAGATGCTTTCTAGCGGTTTGCTGAGGAGGCCTGCAGGTGACAGGCGACACTGGAGAGCGAAGCCGAGGAGACCTGGCAGGCACTGGCTGGCTCTGCCCACTCCTGGTGCTCCAAGAGTCCCTTCCCTCTGCTTTCCACTTCCACAGCCTTACTTATGCAGACTCCTATATTTCAGGATCATCCTTTCCTTCCCTGGCTCAACCCCCACCCACCCAGTGGCTCCAAACTAGGCCCCTACTTCCAGAAACTTCTCCCCAGCAGAATCAAATTCCTTAGTTGGTTTGTGTGTGTGTGTGTGTGTGTGTGTGTGTGTGTGTGTGTGTTTTCGAGATAGGGTTTCTCTGTGTAGCTTTGTGCCTTTCCTGGAACTCATTCTGTAGCCCAGGCTGGCCTCAAACTCACAAAGATCCACCTGGCTCTGCCTCCCAAGTGCTGGGGTTAAAGGCATGCGCCACCAGCGCCCCGCTCCTTTAGTGTTTTTAACATCTGTACCCATAAGCCTTTGACTCTGCTCTATCAGCACCCTGCCTCTGGGGCTGCAGCATTCCAGCGCACTTCCTGGCCCAGGCTGGGCTATCACCCCTCCCCCAACACCACTGCATCTGACCAAGCTCCCTACTTCCTCTCAACCCGTCTACTCCACACAGCGTCCCTCTAATGCTCAAAGCCCTCTCTATTCCAACCTCAGGATGAATAAAGTCCAGCCCCTCCCTGCTGGTGGTGGACCACTCTGCCTCGCTCCAACTAGTTTGGCTTATTGCAATTCCTCTAACATTCCGGGCGGCTAAAACCCACCTAGGAGCCTTTGCCCAGTCTATTCCCCTGGCCTGAACTGTCTCCCCTCGATGAGGGCATGGTGTCCTGATCGTCCTGAGGTCTTTGTGAACAGATCTTCCCAGAGTAGCCTTTGCCTCAGAGAAACACTGCCACCTCTCTTTATTCCCCTTGGCTTATGGCTCCTTTGTACCATGTCACCTTTTTTCAGTTTGTGGCTGGCCTCCTATGAGGACAGGTACTGTCCCTTCTTTCTAAGATGCTGGACTGGAGGTTGGCCTGTAGCAGAGGTTCAGTAAAGGAGGGAAGAAAGTTGGCCTCTATACTAGCCCTTTCTTGGGGGGGCTTAGAGGGTTCTACTAGGATTCCTTCCTGGAGCTCTGATTCCGCCCACACCTCTACCCAAGTAGGAACTTTGCCCCGCCTCAACCCTTGGCTCCTCCCCCATGTGTCTTGACTGACAGTTCAGCCTTTGCTCTGACCCGGCCACTGCCTATTCACGGTTGCTCCTCCACTCACGCAGCCCAACTCACCTGCTTCCATGGCCAGCACGGTAATGTTGTGCCAGCCGGCGGTTTCACGGTCCAGCCCCTTGCCAGTCACGATGGCGCCAGTGTCTGCATCAATGTCGAAGATCTGCTCCAAATCCGAGTCACGGTCAATGGCGTACCTGAGTGGGGGACAGGGTTGGAACGCTGATCAAATGTGCCCTAGTGTCAGGAGCCTGAGCCCACGATCTCCCTACTCCACCCTACTCCAAGAGAGGGACCACCCCCTAGAGACACAGAGCTTAGCATCTCCCTGGAGCTGGTGACTGCCGGATCTCAGGGGTCAGTGGAGAGGGCTGAAGACCACATCCCCGGGACAGAGTCACACATGTCTCTCTCTTTGCTTTCCTAAAAAGGAGGCCTCAGAAATGGGCTTCACAGTGAGAGGGAGACAAGGGGGCTTTAGGGTTAGCAGAGGTGCCTGCGAACTGACTGTTCAGGAAAAATCAAAGGATATAAAATGGCTGGGCTGGAGGTGGGGAGAGCAATATAGGACCAGGAGTTGGGGTTCTGAGAATTTTGTGCAGGAGAGGGGGTAGAGGCAGGTTAGGATGCTTCTGGAGGCCATGTGGTCCCCAGACCCAGGGCAGCTGAGCCTGGCTTGGGAGGGTCTGTGGCTGCCCCTGCTCCTCCTGCCTGAACAGTGCACTTGCTAATCTGCAGCTTTTCAGTTGCCACGTGAAAAAGCCCTTTGTTCCGCCTTCTTCCCTGGCCTTTGTGCTTCGGCTCCAGGCCTGAAAGGCCCGTGTCCAACACATGTCTCAGGCGGCAGAGGCCCAGAGAGGCCCCGCCAGCGCCCGCCGCCACTTTCTGCACTGATAACACAGGCGGGGTGCCGTGGCTACGCACAGACAAAGGCCTGGCATGCAGGCAAAGGCGCATTGTGCAGCCAGGACAAAGCAGCCAGGCAGGGAGGAAAGCTCTGGCCTCTGCTCTTCCCTCAATCCCAGAGAGGGAAACTGAGGCCTGGGGGAAGCGATGCCTGCAGGGTTCAAAGCCTTGAGAGACAGCCTTTGGAGAGGCCTGGGATGCATGCAGGATCAAACCTCTTAGGACCTCAGTTTCCCCATCTCTCCCACAGGGATAATAGCAACTGTAAGGGTCTGGGCACACCACGCTGGCATTTCCTGTCACTCGCTCACGCTGCGTGACCTTGAACCAGTCTTCCACCTCCTTAGGCTGTTTATGTATCTAATTCAGAGCCACCTGGCACCCTGGTTCGGATTGGGTGAAGTGGGGGGAAGTGATTTCCTATTTGCTGTTGGGAGTGGGGTGAAGGCATGTGGCAGACGCTAGAGGGATTTGCCATGGGCAGAGTGGAATTTTTAAAGTGTGTGTGTGTGTCCGTGTGTTCACGTATTCACTTGGATGCGCCTGTGCTCACGGGGACCATCGGGTACCCTCCGTCACTCTTTACCTTTCTCCCTTCTGACAAACTTTATACCTGGAGCTTGCTGCTTTGCCGTGCTGGTGTGCATGGCCATACATGTCTTTTTACATGGGTGCTGAGGATTTGAACTCAGGCCCTCAGGCTTTTTCAACAAGTGCTCTTACCCACTGAGCCATCTCCACCCCCCCCCCCCCCAGGCATCATCTCTTCCTGCCCTGGATTGCTGAGTGTACTTCCTCTTGCCCCTGGCTAGCCAGGGGTGCTACCTGGAAGTTCAGACTCCAGCTGACCCCCTTTTCCTGGCATGCATCGGACAGCTCTGAGATTACACTTCCTAGTCATCCCCTGCTAGGACCTTCATGACCTGAACATCAAGCAAATGCCTTCTCTGGGCTGTTCAGGGTTGTAAGAGAACAGGACCCTGCCAGACACCACGCTCTTCGGTCATCACCCCCACCTTACAGATGAGGTCACCGAGGCTCCCAGGATAAACTCAGCAGAGTGTGGCTGTGTTGCACACAGGACACTATTCTACTAGCTAGGTCATGAGTTCCAGCCTTGAGCGCATCTTCTCAGGGGGCCTGTCTTTATTTACATTAAGATGCCATGTGGATCCTCCATGACCCTCCCAACTAGGGTGCATAATTTCTCTGCTGTAGAGTTAGACTCTGCACCCAGAGGTGGGACTCTAGACCCAGAGTTCTTTGGGGCTTGTTGAACTAACCAAAGAAAGCCTCAATGCCTGGAGCCTTGGGTCCCCTTGGCCCCCAGCCTGACCCTGCCAGGTATTTGCATGGGAAAGAGGTGGAACAAGACTCATCTAGGTGCTTGCTCAGTTGAAAGGATCCTGGAGAGCCACGCCCCCTTTGCAGGTGGAGGGGTGGAGGTAAGGGTGCTGAAGGAGACAGGACTGAGGAGTGGTTATTTTATATTTGCTGTTGGGGGTGGGGTGGGGTGGAGTGAAGGCTTGTGACAAACTGAAGAGGGATGTGCAATGGGCAGAGTGGAGTTTTAAAAGTGTATATGCCGGGCAGTGGTGGTGCACGCCTTTAATCCCAGCACTCGGGAGGCAGAGGCAGGTGGATCTCTGTGAGTTCGAGGCCAGCCTGGTCTACAGAGTGAGATCCAGGACAGGCACCAAAACTACACGGAGAAACCCTGTGTCGAAAAACCAAAACCAAAACAAAACAAAACAAAAAGTGTATATGTGTTTATGTTTTCCAACAACCCATTTAGCTATTAACTCACCAATGGAGTAATCCTTTGATGAAGTCAGCGCCCCTAAGATCCAGTGCCTCTCCTCCTCCCTCTCCTGTTTTCCTCTTCCCATTTCTCTTCCTCCTCTTCTTCCCCATTCTTTTCACCCTTCTCTCCGCCCCTCTGGTCTTTTTTTTTCCTTAGAGGGGATGGCAGAGGCTGGAGCCTGAGAATAGGCAGCTGTACCCCAGGCCACAGGTGGGGACATTATAGGGAGAACCATTAGCCAGTTAAGACGTAGGGGACAGACCTCAGCCCTGGCTGTCTGGCTTCTAGCCTTGGGAGCCAGTGAGTGAGTGGGAGGGAAGGGCTCCCTGTGTGGCAAGAACTGCCTGGCAGGCAAGGGAAGGGGGAAGCGGGCACACCTGATGTGCATGTGCACAGCCATGTGTCCTGTCTGAGCTGTGGGCAGGAATGGATGTCTGTGGTGTGACTGTGAGTGGGCATGTGTGTGTGACACTATGCTGAAGTTGGAACAGCAAAGACTTGAGCATCCTTGGCTCCACCCCGGTCTGTGACCAGTCCCTCTGTCCCCAGACAGGTCACTTCCCTCCTTTGAGCCACACTCAGCTCACTGTGCCAGGTGCTCTCCCGGGAGCCTGTTTCATTTCTCCATTCTAGCAGCACTTTGGCTCCCTGCTCGCCTGCCTCAGGACCCTTGCTGTTCCTGCTCCCTGGAATGCCCTCCCGACATGTCCACACTCTGGCTATGTCATCCTGCCTTCTGTTCTTCTCCCACCTCAGGAGTCTGACCACTCAATGCAAAGTGACCCCCTGTGACCTCAAATCCCCCGGACCCTCTTACTGCATCCTCTCCACGGCCTGTATCAACACTTAATAACTGCTGATATGGACGGGAGCCCGTCTTAGCGCATGCAACAGTGACTCTTAGGTGGCCTGCAGACCCTCCTCGGCTGCACACAGTCCAGCACTGGCCTTGCTTCTCAGGTCTGTGCCCCACAGTCAGGGAGCTCTGCCCTTGGTTGAGCATGTCCCCAGGCCTGGCTCTGAGCCGTGCAAGGGAAGCTGAGCGAATGTTTGCGGTGCTAAATTGGAGCTGTCTCAAGCTCCCTGCAGGCTCTTCCACATCTGAGAAGCACCAGGGAAGGGGCTGGGCACAGGGAGATGAAGGAGGGTGAGACGCTGGTTTCAAAGTCTGTCCCTTCAGCAGGGGTGAAAGAAGAGGAGAGGGAGTGGAAATGGAGAGGAGGGAGCTGCAGACAGGAGCATGACCCGACTGACCGCCCCCTCATCCTGCCCCACCCCGTGATGCTTGTGGAAGCCAACCTGCTCGGGTCTCCAGTTTTCTGAGAAACCCGGGTGACACTGTCCTCTCGGAAGAAGACTGGGGCCAGCCAGAGGCCAAACAGTATCTAAAGGCTGTGCCTGATGGCAGGGAGACAAAAGGGCTGTGGCCACATCCTAGGCTTCAGCCTGGAAGGCGAGCTCCTATCCCACCTGGGAGGCCCTGGTGCCTTACCCCTTTCTGGAAACTATAGCCTCAGGCTCCTGACATCTGCACAAACCTTCCTCTACCAGGAATGGAGCCCAGTTCAGGTCCATTCCTGCCAGTTCCAAGAATTCCTCCCATGTCCCCGAGGCTTTCTCTCAGTCTGACAGACTATGGCAGCTAAGTGAGATGGGATCTTTGAATCTTGTTGGCTAGGGCTGGCATGTAAGGTTGTACAGGCTGGGCCCTGCACAATTCTAAGAGGCCTGTCAAGATGGATGATGGCAGAGTGTCTGGAACTGCACACCACAATCTTTAAACTCCCTTCTCCTCAGTCCCCGCAGAGCTCAGCTTGGCCCACTAACTGTGTAGCAGGGAGTTGGGGAAGAACCTCTTCCATGTCCATCTGACACCAGCTGATCCTCCCACCCGGCCTTTCTCGGTGTCCATGTCTACCACAACCGCCGTCCCTCTCTTCTGCCTGAGTTTCCCAACCAGGGCCTCTCTAAAGTCTGCAGTTCACAAGTCCCCGCAGCGTCCCCCGTCACTGCCCTGCCTCTGCCTCAGCCAGGTCTGAGCCTGGCTCCTGATCTTCCCACCCTCTCTCTAGAGTTCCCTCTTGTCCTCGCTGCCTGGCAGGTCCCTCAGCCTTCTCTTTCCAGGCTCTTCACCGGATCCCTCTCTTTCATGGCTGGTCTCCTCGTCTCTTTTCTCTGTCTTGTTTCGGGTCTACTTCATTCTCTACTGTTCAGGGAGTGTGCAGGGGTGCTGGGCCTGTGAGCCTCAGTGCTCCAAAGGAGTGTGCAGGGGTGCTGGGCCCGTGAGCCTCAGCGCCCCAAGGACCTAGCAGTGAGTGAGCTGGTAGAGGTTTCCATCCTCTGGGTACTGGTTCAGTGGGGGCAAACAAGGCTCGGTAAATGTGGACATCAGGAAATCAGAAGTTGGGAAGTGAGCTGTGTGGAGGAGGAATACAGAGGCAGGGATGGGAGGGGCTGGGTGGCATGGGGTGGGCATTGGGGGGAGGGGCCAAGGAAGGCTTTTAGAGGGGGATACTGTTGAGCAAAGGGAGTGAGAGGCTCGAGATCTGGGCCCAGGGGCAGCCACAGCATAGGCCCTGAGAGGGGGCTGAGAGGAGCTGGAACCCACAGAGTCAAGAGGAGGGGAGCATGTGGGGGAAGGCCTGGAGGTTTCTGGGACATTCAGGGTCAGGTTGAGGGTCAAGGTGAAGTCTGACTGAATTCAAGAGGAGGGTGAGAAGCGGAGGAGGCCAGGGTTAGCTCCACACTGGAGCAAGACATGGCTGTCTTCTGTTGAGGACAGAGGCTGGGAGGGCTAGCCAGGCGACATGCTGGCTTGAGCCAGGCTGTGACCACAGCTAGGGAGTTCAGGGCGAGAACTCTGGCTACATTTTAAGGTCGAGACTTATAGATGGATGAGAGACAGACAGACGGAGAGAGGGGGGTCGTGGTGGAGGAGAGAACACATGTGGCCTAAAGGACAGAGCAGCCTTGTAGAAGGGATACCTTAAGAAAATAGGGGCCCGTTTTGCTTGGTTTTGCTCCTTCTGAAGTGGTGAGGGGTTGTCCACTGAGGCCTGAGGTGGGCTGGTGAGGGAAGAACCGGGACCTCTCCAGCTGGTAGTCAGAGGACTCCTCTGGCACGCTGGGCACTGGCTCTCCATCTTTGCCCCTGTCTTGCCTGGAACTGCCCTTCTTTTTCTTCCTGGGCTCTCTGGCTCCCAGGATCCCCCCTCCCCTCTGCCTTCAGTCTGCTGGGGTTGTGCATGTCAGGACAGCAGGCAGCAGGCGTGGCCCCGGGCGGGGGTCTCACCGGACGGGCCGGTTGGCGGCGTCGGGGTCCCGCGCCGTCACCACGCCGACCAGGGAGCCCACCTGCGCGTCCTCCTGCACCTCCAGGAGGCCGGAGGGTGGCCGGAACTCGGGGGGCTCGTCCACATCAGTCACGGCCACGCGCACGATTGCTTGGTCTCGGAATGTGCCCAGGTCGGCGAAGCGGGGGTCCACAAACTTGTTGAGGGCTTCCAGCACCACTGTGTGTACCTGCTGAGACTCGAAGTCCAGGCGCTGGGGGGAGGCAGAGAAGGCCGGTCAGTGACGGGCCTGGGGGCTGATGGCATTGTCAAGAAGGGGCACACAACTGGTCACAGTTGGCTCAGCTCACCATAGAGCTGGCTGTCAGAGGCCCAGACCAGCCCTTTCCGGTGTAAAGCGGGCTCCTAGGGGACTGTTTTTTGCCTGGAAACACACAGGCACCACTTTAAAAGGCCCCAATCCCCAGGTTGCTTGCATTCCCACTCAGTATGTTTCCTTCAGTCACTCCATTTAATAGCCACCTGTAAGACCAATATCTCCTTTTACCCATGAGGAAATTGGGACCAGAAGGGCACAGCGACACCCTGAGCAGGTGGTCCCTGGAACAGCCAAGAATCAAAGCCAGGCTGTTGGGGCTCCCGAAGCCAGGAGAGAGAAATGGGGACAAAGATCTGCAGGCCTCAGCCCTGGGTTCCAGCCCTGGCTGTCTGCAGCCAGCCATGAGCTGACTGTGGACAATCGGACGGACCCTTTTGGCTTTGGGGGAGTGAATGAAGTTCCCCAAGCGGAGAGCACCTTGACTGAGCTTGGCTCTAGCCTTCCTAAACAGATGAAATCAATGGCAGAGCTTTAGTTACTATGGTCACGTGATGTGGGGGGTGCTTTCTGGAGTCCCTAAGCCTATGTCTGCCTGGCATATGGGGCCCCTTCCCTAACAGCACAGATTACCTTTTTTCCCTGTTTTGTTGCCTAAGCAATCGGGATGCAGCTGGGCGCTGCCCTAGGAATGAAGGATGGCTTCTACAGCCAGGCCATTCATCAGGCGGGGCTCTGCCAGGCGCTGGAGCCATTGCTGACTCCACAGACACCTCAGGCGCCTACTGGAGCCACCATACTGCAGAGTATGGGGATGAGGCATCCCTGAGGAAGAGAGAAAACTAGCTTGCTGGGGTGAATCCTGATGCTTTGGACTGCTAGGAAACTATGGAGTGCTGTGGGCTGCTAGGCTGCTCTGGGCCTCTGATTTCCCATCTACGACATGGGGCAGTCTCATAGTTGGGGCACATGGGGATCAAAAGACTGAAAATTGATTGGATTCTGCAGCTAGAGCCCTGAGCTTGTGTTCCTACAGGGCTGTCCCAGTTGAGTGACCTTGGCAGGGTACTGAATCCCTTGGGGCTCACAGAGGCCTGCAACAATGTGTGGACTCAGGCAGGGGACTTGGGCAGGGGACTCGAGCCTTCCACCGGGGAGTACGATCGAGGGCGTAGTCCTCAAGGCTTGGCACCCTGAGTTGTCACAGTTATGGCCAAGTCCTGGAAGATAGGTCCCTGCTTTGTTCTGAGACCTCCTTCCCCATCCTCTCAGGAGCACTGGGTCTGCCAGGCTGAGCTTTCTGGGTCAGCCACGGGAAAGCACAATGGCTGGATGTAGTGGGAGAAAGGCTTGGGTTCGAATCCCAACACTGTCTCTTCCAGATGTGGAAGCCCCTTTCTCTTTCTTGACCTTTCTCACTAGTCAATGTGCAGATGGTGTGACCTTCCTGTCAGACGGAAACATGGGGATTAAAGGAAGTGACCTGTGAAGGGCCAGGGATGTGCTGAAGTAGGCCATAACGATGTTTAGGAGCATGGGCTCAAATCTGAATTCACAAACAGCTGCACAATCTTGGGTAGATCGCTTATCCTCTCTCAATGAGACATCGAGTCCTCAACCCTGGAGGTGGGGGAAGCGAGAGCCCCTCACTGCCACGGCTGGCCCAGGCCTTCCCACCCTGCCCACGGCAGCCTCACCTTCTGCACTACTATGATGGCCTCCTGAGTGTCGCTGTCCGTGGTGACCTTGAACGCGTCTCCTCCACTGCCGCTTTCTTCCCTCAGATGGTAAGTCATGTCTGTGTTCTCGCCCACATCCGAGTCCTCGGCCTTCACTCGGCCCACAGCCGTGCCAATGGGTGCCGACTCCTGTATGCTGAACTGGTACATCTCTGTGGGGGACATGCCAGGAGGTTGACCCTGGTTTCTGCCAGCGCTGGGAAGAGGAGGAGGGGCCTGGGTATGCCTGGGAGATTTGTATCTGCAGGGGCGCTGCCCTGGCCAGGTGGGAATTTCAGACTGCAGTGGGCCTGTCTTCTGAAGGGCAGAGGCCATGTGATTGGAAGTCTTCCATTCCACCCCCAAGGGTTCTTGGTTGACAGTATGGGGACATCCCTGCCATCCTTGAGGCCTGTTTCTCCACCTGCCCAGCAAGGGGGACAGAAGAGGTTTATCACGAGGGTTGAGGCTCTGGAGCTGGTTTTGACCTGTACCTCTGAGCTTCAGTTCCCTCATCTGTGAAATGGGAAGAACACATTCCTAAAGCAGTGTTACTGTGACAACGCAGACGCCGCTACCTGTGAGACGTGAGGAACTGTGCCCTGGACTGCATGGAAATGACTGGCTGTGGCATCTCACACTGATGGCATCACGTCACCTCCGAGAAGCACCTCTGATGACCCAGACAGTGTATGGTAGAAGAGGACAGATGAAGGGGTGAGGGGATGAGCCCAAAGCAGCAGACAGCTGGGAAAACATGTTCTAGAGGAGATGACAGGTGTGACCACCCTGAAGCGGGTGCTCTCTGGCAAAGATGGCCTGGTGACTGAAGGGGGACAGATGACACACTAGTAGCATCCTCCTATCTGACCAGAACCAAGGTCAAGGTAAGAGTGGCTTGCTGAATGAGGGATCGGCCCAGGTGACATTTGGGAGTTTGCCGTTGGTGCCTCGAACGCCCGGGAGACCTTGTGTGTACTGGCTGCCTCTTTCTCATGCTCACACAGCAGTCTTGAGAGGATCCTTGCTCTGATGGCTCCCCGCTGCCCTTGGGGTAGACATGGGAAGTCCCTCAGCCCTGCAGCCAGCCCGTCACACCCCTGCTGTGGTTCCTCCCTGCTGGATGGCCCAGAAGGTACAACTTAGGGCTTGCCTGTACCGGCTCTCACCTTCTTTCCCCACTTTACCCTTTGGGGACCCTTCCTATATCTTCAGCTGCTTCTGCCCACCCCTCCCGGGGCGCCTAAGAACATCCTAGCAGGTATTACTGCCCATCTCTCAAACTCTCCTCTGGGCTGAACATGAGCTGGGAGACAAGGGTTGTGGCGCTCATTCACCAGGCACAGGAGGCTGTCTCGTGGGTGGGCTGTGTTAAGGAGTGGTGAGCGACTAAATAAAAGCCGGCTGAAGTTACTAGTGGGTAGTCTCCAGGAGCTCCTAGATTAAAGAGTCTAACTACACTCAGTGTTGGTGCAGATGTGGTACAAGGGACAAGCACATTTCTTCATGAGGAAACACTTCTTAGCAATACTAGAGAAGTGTTTGCAGAAGGGCACTCGGAGACACAGGCAACTAGGTTCCAAGTTCACAATAGCTCCATCTAGAAACAAGCCAAGTATTCAGCAGGACAGATACGTGGGAATACTATACAGCAAGGAAAAGGAACAGTTAGAAGAAACAGCCTGAGAATAGGAATGTAATTTTGAAAGTCAAAGGCACACAGCAGTGTATATCATATGGTTTCACTTATTTGAGGTTCACAAAGGGGCGGGAGTAGACTATGGTGCTTGGTAGAGAGGAGGGCAGAGTCTCAGAAAAGCACAGAAATGATGGGGACAGGCAGAGTGGTGGCTGGTGCTGGTGGAGAAGGAAGATGCTGCGGCTGAGAAAGGCACATGGGGGATTCTGGGTCCTGCTGGTGGGGCCGAGTGTCAGCTTTGGGCTTTTCTATTTTTTGCCCTTCTGGCCTCTATAGTCACAGAAAAGAAATGAGGGAGGGAGAGAAGAGAAGAAGGAAGAAAGGGAGGGGAGGAGGGAGGAAGGGAGATAGAAGGAAGAGGAGGGAGAGAGGAATGCGTCAAGCAGCCTTTCTGGCTGGGCCTCCTCTCTGCTCTGACCCTCATGTAGAGCCTGCTGCCCAGAGCCTGGTACTGTTATTGTCTAGCCTGGAGCTTTCCCTTTGGGAACAGGAGCCCTGGGGCCTGTCTGCCCCTGGCCCCCTGTCTGTAGCCTGTGCTGGGGCACACCCTGTGCTGAATGGCTGAGGTGGTAGGCTGCTTGAGCTCAGCTAAGGGATTGTGTTCGCTTATCTTATGGGGGTCAGTCCCCTGTGGCGGGGCCTAATATGAGAGCAGTGGACCTCGGGTAATGACTCGCCTGATAGGAATCAGCTGGCTCCCGGCGGCATTTAGTCTCTGCCAGCTGCAGCTGCAGCTTCCCTGTGGCGGCTGGGCCTGAGCCGGGACAGCCCTGCTAGTCAGGCTGATAGGCAGGTGGGGGCCTGATCCAGAGAAGCCGCCCATCCTGACTTGTGCCGGAAGAGGCAAGCCTCCCAATTCATCGGCACAGACTGCTAGCCTCCAGGCTCCAGGAGGAGGGAGACCTTGACCTCAGATCAGCTTTCCTGGGCTTAAGGATGGGTGTCCTTCTACCTGGGTGCAGTGGCTGCCCCCTTCTATCTAGACCCTGGTGGACCTTCAACACCTCTTTGCAAGCTTGGGTCGGGGATCTAGCAGTAGCTAGGGGGCCCTGAAGGGCCAGCAAAAGGGCAAATGAATGGCCAGAGGGTGAGCAGGGGCTTCTCGGGTGGGGAGGCTACAGCAGTTTTTCTGTCTGCAAAACCAGGTTGGCAGGGGTTTCCCTCTGTGGGAGGCAGGCTTGGAGGAGCATCCAGGTGACGGTCCCCCTTCAGGCAGGAAGCTCTAAGGGAAGCTGGACCAGTAGGCTCTCATGCAGACAGACATACACATAACCCCACTTACTCTGTGGGAAGCGAGGCGGGTTGTCATTGACGTCGGTAACCACGATGGTGACTGTAGTGGAGCCTGAGAGGCCACCCAGCTGGCCTGCCATGTCTGTGGCTTGGATAACCACCTCATAGCGTTCCTGGCTCTCGCGGTCGAGGTCAGGTACAGCTGTCCGGATCACACCTGCGGTGAGGGAGAATGGGACCATGGTGGCAGACTCTGGCCAGGCCGAGGCAGGGCTCAGCCATGCTGGGCTGTGTACCGAAGGTCAAGGGAGAGCCATGGGTGCAAAAGACACATATGACATGGTGGTTTGAACGAGAATGGCTCCCAAAGACTATGTATTTTCGGTCCACAGTTGGTGGAACTGTTGGGGAAGAATTAAGGGGTGTGGCCTTGTTGGAGGAGGCGTGTCGCTGGGGGTGGGCTTTGAGGTTAGCTCTGCCTCTGCTTGTGAATCAGATGAGCTCTCAGCTACTGTTTCAGTACCGTGACTGCCTGCCTGCTGCCATGGTCCTTACCATGATGGTCATGGATTTTAACCATTTGGAGCTGTGAGCCCCCAGTTAAATGCTCGTGGTTGAGATTGTTTGACAGGGTCTCTCTGTGTAGACCCAGCTAGCCTGGAACTCACTGTGTAGTCCAGGCTGGCTTCTGCCTCCTGAGTGCTGGGATTAAAGGTGTGCACCCACCATGCCCGGTTAAATTCTTTTTTTTTCTTTCTTCCTTCCTTTCTTCCTTTCTTCCTTTCTTTCTTTCTTTCTTTCTTTCTTTCTTTCTTTCTTTCTTTCTTTCTTTCTTTCTTCTTCCTTCCTTCCTTCCTTCCTTCCTT
>CABHPP010141835.1:23999-41790 GCA_902168425.1 Peromyscus attwateri | reverse complement strand
CCCATTTCTATTAATCTATAAGTTGCCACATGGCTCGTGGCTTACCAGTACCTTACATCTTGCTTGTCATGGCGGTAGCTGGCAGGTCTCTCCGACACAGCCTTCCACTTCCCAGCATTCTCCTCTCTCCTTGTCCCGCCTATACTTCCTGCCTGGCCACTCGCCAATCAGTGTTTTATTTATATTGAGCGATATCCACAGCATCCATCAACCACAGACACACCATGACCGCTGGACCAGTCGTGGTCCACATGGAGGAACAGTATATTCTCAATTACCTGTGCTCTTTCTTTTAACCTGAGGCCTCTTCACATGGAGATGAAGGAGAACCTAGAGAGCCCAATGCCCACCCTGCCCGCTGGCTCCCATGTTTTTGTGTCTGCCACCTTGGACAGCTGCACCAGGCACAGCTCAGGGAACTCCACACATCCACTTGGCCCTCCGTGAAGCAGAGGTTCCCAAGACAACCAGAGCTAAGGATCCCTTCAAGAGCCACCTCAGCAAATACAGAGAAGAACAGGGTGAAGCAGGCATCGGGCTGGTTGTAGAGGTCAAGACACTGAGTAACAAAGTGGAAACAGACCTTTTTTGTCCTTTCCTTTTTATTTTCCAATCTGAGTTTCTTAAAGCCTGGGTGGACAACATGACAGAATATTAATAATCAACTGATTAGCATACATTATGCTTAAATTACTTCAAGAGTTTGGCCTGAGAGCCTTACTCTGGTAGCACAAACCTATGTCAAGAAGGATGCTCTGGCCAGGCGGTGGTGGTGCACACACCTTTAATCCCAGCACTTGGGAGGCAGAGCCAGGTAGATCTCTGTGAGTTCGAGGTCAACCTGGTCTACAGAGCAAGACCCAGGACAGGCACCAAAACTACACAGAAAAACCTTGTCTCATTTCCCCCCCCCCCCAAAAAAAAAGATGCTCTGAGATCATGTACAATTGATCTGTTGGGTCTTGCCACGGATTTGAAATTGGGATGGGGGAGACATATGGGTTTGACCTGGGCTGTTCCTACCAATCTGCCAAGGCAGGCTGCTTCCTACCTGCATGGTGCCATGCCCGAGCTCCAGGGTATGTGTCCTGCATGCTTTTGTGAACACTTTCCTAAAGAGTGAGATAGGAACAACTGTCGGCAACATTTAGTAGATGAAGAAACAGAGGTGCCCAAAGTGCAGAAGCTAGTGGATGGTAAAGCTGAGCACGGTGACCCACTATTTTCAAACCTATTGTCTACATCATTGTCCCACCCTGCCTGCTGGCCCCCATGCTTTGCCTGAAAAAAACAAAAGAACATGGTAGATCCTGATGGCTTACTGTTGGTGTTCTCTCAGCCACCTTTCACATCTGGGGCATTCTTCAAGGATCTCCTCTTCTCCCACAGTTCTCTTCCATAAGCCCCGTCTGGGTCTGAGTTATAGGTCTGGGTTACAAGTCTCATCAGCCCCAGGAACTGCACATATGGAAAAAAAAAAAAAAAAAAAAAGAAGTCCAGTGTCCAAGAGATGACGGCAAACTGGTTTAAAGGAATCAGGGTGGAGAGAGGCATTTGCAGGGACTCTGTTGGGGAAAGGCCCGTTCCTCTCAGACCCTTGACTTTTCTTACCTGCAAATGTGAGTCTCTATCTCACAGGATTTGTTGTAAAAGCAAAGTGAAAGAGCCTACGGAAGGTGGATGCCAAGTCCAAGTCACCGCCTCCGGAGGGCTTCAATAAACGCTCTCTCCCTTTGTCTTTCTAGAGGAAAGCAGAGCATGAGGAAGGTTAATGCTCTTCCACTTCCAGGAGTAAGAGGAGCAGTTTTGCTGATGTCATGGGAAGGACGATGTTCCTGGGAATGGATGCCGCCCTACAGTTACCATGGCGGGGTCACTTGGCTCAGGCTTCCCGCTGGTCACCACTGTGAAAATGGTGACTTCTGCTGATTTGGCAGGGAAGTGGGAGGGGAAGAGTCTCTGCCGGGTCCTCACATCCTCAGCCCACACTAACACCTCCTGGGACTACAGCTTTGGACTGACCGTGAACCCTGGAGTTTGTGAATTTGTTTGCTTTGGGCAAATAATCACTTCCTGTTTCTTAGAGGACACAGCAAGCTTCCCAAGCACCGGCAGCCGCTCTTACCAAGCAGTAGGAATGTGTGGGGTAAACAAAACAGAGAGGGCAGGAGGCCCTCCCACTGAGCAGCCCCAACAAGCAGCCCGGAGCCTTGAGAAACCTGGTGTTGCAAGTTCCCCCACCTCTCAAGTGTTAAAGGAATCTCAAGTGCAGGTTTGAGGTCTCCACGGCCCCCATACAGGGTCTTCAGGAGCTGATGCAAAATTCCTTTGCTACTTGGCATTGTTTCCTACCGAATGGGAAGTGTGCACTCTTCCCTGACCAATCCACATGCTGGTGCTGCTCCATCTCCAAGGCCCTGTGTTGTCCTGTTTGCCTTCCCATCCCTTTCAGGCCCTTCTCACACCCCACTTCCTGCTGGAAATCCCCCAGATGTGACTTTGAGCTTCCTGCTCACAGCCCTTAGCCCTCCCCTTCTGTTCACGGCTGCGAGTCTCACGTCTACAGCCCTACATTATAAATCGTTAGGGGTAGGGATTTAAAGCACATGTGAGAACTTTACAGGCTTTGGTTTCATTTAAATCTCCATAACCCGTGTAAGGTAAGCACTTTCATTATCCCCATTTTGCAAATAAGGAAATTGGGGGTCAGGAATGTAAATGACATACTCAAGATCATGGGGTGGAGGTGGGGCCAGTAGCAGACTTGGGTAGTGGCCCAGCTTTGATGATTGCAAACACCGTGAAATGCAGCGAGATCAGTGTCTGCTAATAGGCTGGTGGACGTACATTGCAGATTCTTGGGACCTATCCCAGATTTCCTGAAAAAGAGGCCCTAGGGACCCAGCAAATTTGTGGAGGTTTTTCTGCTTTGCTCGTGTGTGTGTGTGTGTGTGTGTGTGTGTGTGTGTGTGTGTGTGTGTCTACACTGGTGTGTACATGAGTACGGTGGCCAGATACTGGGTGTCTTTAATTGCCTTCCACTTTTTATTTGTTTTTTGAGACACAATCTCTCACTGAACCTGGACCTCACAAATTTAGTCAGACTAGCTCACAACTGGCTGCAGGGACCCTGCTGTATCCACTACTCAGTGCTGGGATTACAGGCACAGGAGCCTGGACCTAGGTTTTGCATGAGGATCTGAACTCAGGTCCTCATGCCTCTGAGGTGAGCACTTTCTCCACTGACGCAACTTCCCCAGCTCCTAATTTGTGTTCTTAAAGACCCTGCAGATTTTTCTCACGTTTGTTGATGCTCTAGACTCCCTTGATAGGATCAGGAACTGGCAAACCCTTTCCTTTAACAGTTTGCTATGGTTTAGATGAAGTTTGGATGCATCCCCACTGGGTGGGGTGCTGAAAGCTTGGTGCTGGAATTGAAGATATGTAACCTTCAAATGTTAAAGCATAGGGCAAGGTGTTTAGGGGACCAGTCTTGGGAGGGACCAATGTTGGTCTCAAGGAAGGAGTCAATTCTCAAGAGAACAGGCTGTTAGGAAGCTGAGTCCACCCAAAGTGTTTTGCCCCTTTTGCATGGGGCTCTTTCCCTCCCCCCTCTTCCATGGCTGTCCTCCTCCTCCTCCGTACATTCTCGTTCCCTTGCACACCCCTGTTGTGCTCACCAATGTCAATCATCAAACCGTACCTGCAGTAGCACCCTTCCTGGAGGCCAGACAAAGCCAATCAATCCTCGACTTTTCAGCATCCAAAACTGTTGAGCCCAATAAACCTCTTGTCTTTGTTTTTTATAAAAGGATTTATTTTTATTGTATGTGTATTTGTGTTTTGCCTGTATGTACATATGTGCGCTATATGTGTCCCTCAGGCTCACTGAGGCCAGAAGAAGTCACTGGATCCCCTGAGTTAAGGATGGTTACAAACTGCCTTATAGATGTTGGGTCCTCTGCAAGAGTAAGTGCTTTTAACTACTTTCATCTTTCCATCCCCTAAATCTCTTTTCTCTAGATCCCCCAGTATCATACATCCAGTTATAGAAAAAGTAAACGGACTAAGGGATAGATAGTAAAAATCTTGGACTTTGTTGCTCAAGAGAGAAAACTGAGTTATAATGTAGACATTTGCATACAAGACAGAAAAGAAATTCCCACAATCTTTATTGATGAAGTTCAAGATATGACAATAATCACGAGTACATTAGTTGTACAAATTTAATAATGACAAGGTTCAAACTCATCAGGGAGGAACATTTGAGACATTTGGCTTAACCCGAGGTCAGAGTTAGTATTTTTGAGCATCAAATCAACTGCAGATGCATATTTGTTAAAAAAAAAAAAAAAACACACCTTTTAAAACACTCAGTACAAAGTACACAGTAGCCTAGAGTTAATGGGCCTGCACTAAGCCAGTCCTAGACTAGACCACCAGGATGGACACTGGGTACATTTGGGTCAGTTCTTGTGTACACTAAGTCATCTTTGTGACCAACCAGGCTGGTGACTCCACCCTTCAACACCATGTCCCCCACCACCTCCCCCAAACAGTTGCTCATTGGAATTGACAGATCTGAGCAGGCATTTTGGCATCCTGTAACTCTCCAGGAGCTGTGGTAAGTCAGGCAGTCCTTGCTTTACATAGCTCCCTGAAAGGGAAAACAGCTGTCCAGCCAGGTGGCTGAACAGCTGCAGGAAGCCCTCAGCTCTGTTCTGCTGCCACCTGTGGCTTCTGTCCCTTCCTCATCTGGCCCCTCTGGACTTCCCTGGTGCCAGCGTCACACAGCCAGCCTGTTCACTTGATTACTGCGGAGAGCGGAAAGGATATGAACGGAGCTCCCCTTCTCCGAGCTTATCCCTATGACCTGGCTCTTCCCGCACCTGTCCGAGCTTGTGGCTAGACAGGAGACTACTGTGAGTTGAAACAAAGAAGAGACAAGAAGCTTAAAGCCTGTAGTGCTGAAAAGGTGGATAGACAGAATCAATAGCTAAGGTTCCTGGATTGAATTGTGTTGCCCAAAGCAATGGGTTCAGTTCCTAACTCGCTGTACCTGTGAGCGACCTTATTTTAAAACAAGGCTGTTGCAGATGTAATCAAGAGAAGGATCATGCTGAGTTAGGATGGCTCCTCACTAAGGACCAATGTCTTTGTAAGAAGAAGGAATCTGGACACAGAGACATGGGACCACAAAGAAAATATCACACGGAGACAAATAGACGGTGAGGCATCCACAAACCAGGGGACATCAAAGACGACCAGTGACTATGGAGCAGGTAGAACAGCATGGAGCCAATTCTCCCTCAGAGCTTCCACCGACAGCCGACAGCCAGAAGTCTACAGCCGGCTGCCGGGCCTTCAGGAGAAAACACTGGGTTGCTTTAAACCCCCTAGTCAATGGTAGGTAGCATGTTGATCACTTGAGTACACTAACACAGCTGAGAACAGTAAGAGACAGCAGAATGACGGGAAAGAAAAGGCTTTCGAGAGTCAGTTGACACAGTGCTCTGGACACACAGGTAAGCAAAAGCAGACAGATTTCAGAACCAATAAAACTTTAAAAAATTTTAACTTATAGACGCATTGTAAACAAAAAGGTTGGATAGAATATACTATTTGCCATTATCTATCTCTGGGTGGATATTAAAATGAACCAGTTTTGGGGGGGGGTTCTGTTTCCTCCTGTGTGTGTGTGTGTGTGTGTGTGTGTGTGTGTGTGTGTGTGTGAGAGAGAGAGAGAGAGAGAGAGAGAGAGAGAGAGAGAGAGAGAGAGAAAGCAACCAGAAGAGGACATAGGATGCCTAAAGCTGGAATCACAGGAAACTGGGAGCCACCTAACATGGGTGCTGGGACCTGAACTCTTGTCCTCTGAAAAACAGGAAGTGCTCTGAACTTCTGAGACATCTCTCCAACCCCCTAAACAGGAGTTCTTAAGTGGAGGGAGGATCATTTATGATCAGAGCAATTATAAAGTGGATCTGAGAGATGTCTAGGAGGCCTTGGATACTAGATTGCTTAAGAGATTCTTGTGCATTTACTGTGAGGGCAGCTAAAATCAAACCAGACACCAGCCCACTAGAATCGGGAAGGGGGGTTGTTCCAGCTGTTATTTTTAGTAAACATGGAGGCCACCTTCCCACCTCATGCTAACTGAATAACCCAGGAGTAGTCGATCACCCAGGACTGCACGAAATTTAGATTTTATTTTAATTAGTTTATGCCTTTTAGAAAATTCTGTATTTTCTAAACAGAGTTCGGCCCCATCAGGAGAGAAGCCTATTAATAGCAGCTAAGAATATTTGCCACATGGCTAGTATTACATCAAATTCTTCACACACCGACTCTGCTAGCTCCTTCAATATCACAGTAGTATCACTATTCAAGTCATCATCAGTGTGCCCATTTCAAAAGGGAGAGAACTGAGATTCAGTAAAGTATTGTGGACATCATGACACTGTAAGTGACAGATTTGGAGTCCCAAGCAAGGAAGTAAGTCTTCGTCACCACGTTCTCTCCAGCTTTGGATTACTTGAGGCAAGAACCAGGCGAAGGACCTCACAGCATCTCCACCGCAGAGTGAGATCTGGACCTTTACTTTTCTCAAACCAAGCATGTGTCAAAATGCCTGACTGAATCCTGTAGGCACAACTGATTTAAAAACTGAAAGCCAATTAATAACCCACGAAAGTGGCCCACGTTTAGAGCTGAAGATGGTTAGCTTGCAGCCTAGATGCTCCATGCACAGAATATACTGTCCACGGTGATCACCAAAGGAATTTCTTGTCATCTTAGGACCTGGCATTAAAGGCCTGTTCTGATAAACTCACTCGTATTCAAACCATGGACACAAAGCCTGATGAGGCCACCTCATTCCCAGCCGATGCTTCGTAGCTTGCCTGTGTTTCCTTATCGTCTTAATGCCCTCCTCATTTATTGCGGATTCTATTTTGCCCTTTTGTGCTTTATTTTTATACATCACTAAACTCAGTGGCCTGGAAACCTGGCTGCATTTCAAAACCACCTGGGAATCTTGGGAAAACTCCAGATGTCCAGGACGCTTACCTGACCGGTGGCATCAGGGCCTTAGTTCAATGGAACCAAGCATTGCCTTAGTTCTCCAGCAGCTGATGGGTCCCGGAACAGGTCCCAGAAGCCTTCCCGGAAAATATGTGGGGCAATAAATAAAATGCAGCCCTAAACCCACCAGTCTAACTGCTCGCTTACAGCCTGGGCAACCACGGGTCATCGTCTGGTTTGTTGTTTATGTTTTCCCTGCTCTTTGGTCCTGAGGTCCTGGTGGGAAGAGCAGCTCTAGATGTCTGCTTCTCTGGAATGCCCCTCTCTGCAGCTTCATCCATGTCCTCCTTCTAGCCAAGCCACCTGCCTCCTCTCAGTCAGAGTTCTCCTCCCTCCCCGCTTACTCAGGAACCTGCCCACTCTCTACCATTTTCCAACATCTGTGCCTCCACCAGGGACCCAAAGAACAAACCCAAAACCACAGCAAACCATTCTTCTATAATTTGCTGGGCCGCCGAGGGGGGGGGGGCTCAAAAAGAGACTAAAAATTTCCCCCATTTTGTTGTTGTTTCAGTGATCTGTGAAACAAACCAAAGTTGTGGTTTTGTTTTCCGGAAACAGTTTAATGCAGAAGCAAAGACAATACACTCATATAAGTTCAGAATTTGAAAAGAAAAATTCACCAAA
Organism: Peromyscus attwateri; assembly: GCA_902168425.1. NCBI lineage: Eukaryota > Metazoa > Chordata > Mammalia > Rodentia > Cricetidae > Peromyscus > Peromyscus attwateri. The sequence goes on along the minus strand of CABHPP010141835.1, from coordinate 34,080 downwards.
GGAACTCAAGACTGCATTTGCTTTGAGTGAAACCAGTCACACATGACTATGTGCACACATAATTAAAACGGGCCAAAACTGAGCAGGCACAAGTGTGCAAAGGGTTAATCTTAAAATAGCATGACAGAAGAGTCCCAAAAGCAGACACACAAATGTTCTCTGAAGTCAGGGCAACAGTATAGTGCATAACTTTGTGTAACTATTGGGAACCCAGCAATCCTCTGTGCCCTCAGCCTTCACTCCTGTTCAGATCTGCCATGTTCTCCTCAAGAGGTGAAGCTTAAGCAGAACTTGCCGTGGGCTGATCACAATCTACTATGTGTTCCGTGTTTACTGGTCCACAGTTCTGTCCCGATTCTATTTTTAATGCCATGAAGGAGCCAAATAAAGCTTACTCATGCTAAGGAGTAGCCACTATGTCTCAGTCTGGGATGGGAGTCAGCAATGTAGGGTTGAATAGATGGATGGGGTTCCCATCCTTAAGGGGACAGTAGTCTCATGAGTCACGAGACTGTGCTAAGTCTTTCAGCAAACATTCCAGAGTGTCGTTCAGGCACCGAGCCTGCTCTCCTTCTGGGGTAGACATCCCAGCCTTCCTCAGGAAGCCTCCAGGCAAGCTAGGCTAGCACCACATGAGGGCAAAAGTTCTGTGCAGCCAGGAATGTCAACAGCAACAGCTCCAAGCCCGGCTCTCCCCTCTGCCTGGTGCTCGCCTTGCTCTCTTGCTCCACCAAGCTCCCTCCAGCCTCTCCTGCCTTCATTTTTGTTCCTCAAATCTCCCCCCACCCCTACCCACCCAAGCTCTTTGTAGACTCACAGCCTCTGCCCGGCCAGTCGCTCTCCCTGGAAGACCTTCCCCTGATTAGCCAAAGGAGGGCCACTCTGCTGTCTTCCACATTGGGTGCTAACCACTCCTTTTTGAGGCTGTCACAGTTTTATCTTCTTTTGTGTATTTGTCTTTTACTTGGATTTCCGTGTGTCTCTACCTGAGATACATACTTCAGTATGTATCTAGTTTGTATGAAATACATAGTCTTCACATCCGGTTTCCCACAGCTCAGCACTTACTCCCGAACTTGGCATGTGCTCGGTGTCCTTAAATCATTTGTCAGCTGACCAACTAGATGGGTTGATACAAATCTGACTGCTACCACTGGTTATACCAAACATTCAGTTAGTGAAAGCACCAGGTGTAGTTCTCCATGTTTCTGAATTATTAACTCACTTAATAACATTTCAGCTGAGTCTTGAAAGGCAAATAGAGAGTCCCAGGCACAGGATGGAGGGAAGGGTGTCCCAGGCAGAGAAAACAGCCCGTGCAAAGCCCAGCTGTGGAACCATAGAACAGAATCAGTAGTTCACAGCAGACACAGAGTGGTAGAGAAGGGCCAGCAGATGCGTTTACAAACAAGCTGTAGAGGAAAATATAAAAAAGGCAATGAGAGGTTGGGAGGTGTGTGGTGGTATTGTGTTCCCCAAAACATTGTGCACCCTAATAAACTTATCTGGGGTCAGAGACAGAACAGCCACTAGATACAAAGGCTAGAAAATGGTGGCACTCACACCTTTAATCCTAGCACTCCAGAGGTAGAAATGAGTTCAAGGCCACATTGGAAACGGCCAGGCACGGTGACACACGCCTTTAATCCCACGGAGTGGTGGTAGAAAGCAGAAAGGTATATAAGGCGTGAGGACCAGAAACTAGAAGCATTTGGCTGGTTAAGCTTTTAGGTTTTGAGCAGCACAGTTCAGCTGAGTTTCATTCTGGATGAGGACTCAAAGGCTTCCAGTCTGAGGAAACAGGATCAACTCAGGAACTGGCAAGGTGAGGTAGCTGTGGCTTGTTCTGTCTCTCTGATCTTCCAGTGTTCACCCCAATACCTGGCTCAGGTTTGATTTTATTAATAAGAACTCTTTAAGATTCCTGCTACAGAGGTGAAGATGGGATTTCATTCTGTGGTTAAAAAAAAAAAAAAAAAGATTGAAGAGAAGGCCCACGCTGCCTCAGGTTTCACATCTTATCAACCAGCTCAGGGACAGTTACCTCTCTGTGCTTCATAGCAACATTTCTATACCCATTGTCCACCCCCAGCAGTGCACAGTGTCTGCTGTGACATTTGATTGTAAATAATGACTAGCCTATCGTGTACCCCGGTACTTGGCCATAGATTCTTTGGGGTGTGTCCGTGTCGATGTTTCTAACGAGACTAACACTGCATAAAGCTGGTGGCTCCCCAGTGGGGGTGGACCTAAACAAGCTAACCGGGTCTGCGGGAGAGAACAAAAGGACTGACCTCTTCTGAGTTCGGGTGAATTTTTCCTGCCATTAGATTGTAGCTGAAACAACAGCTGTCCCAGGTTTCCAGTGTGCTGACTCACCCTGCAGATCTCCGGACCTGCAAGCCTCCATAATTGCATAGGCCCATCCCTCTTTATAAACCTTCCTCTGTATTTATGAAGAATCCACAGGCGCTGTCTCTCCAAAGACCCTGACTGATACAATCAGATCTTGGACTTTGGGGTGAGAAGGTAAGGGGAGGGAGAGACAACTTATGGAACTCAAGGGAAAGGGGGAGGGAGGAGGGAGGTGGAAAGCGCTGAGTGAGGGCAGAGAAACAACCCAAGTTTCCCTTTTCCACTGCCCCCCAGGCCGCTCACAGGTTCCAGTGCCCTCAGCTTGGATGGCTGTGGGCCCCCAGAGCAGGAGACTAGCTGAACAAAGCCCTCCAGGTTCTAAATGACAGTACCCATCTCTACTCCATCAATGAGTTGCAATCAGGTTACTGATGGAGAGGCCTGGCCTGTTGATTTGGGGTATTAAAAGATAGGACCCAGACTGGGGTGCTAGCAACACACGTTTAGATGCTCACCCTCTACACCCCTCACCCTTCCCAAACAGAAGACTCCTGACAATGGAAGAGTTTCCAGGGATGGTGGGATCATCAGGGTTGTTTGTTTGTTTGTTTGTTTGCTGTTTGTTTTTAAACCATCTTCTGCCACACTCTATTGCTTCAAGCATGCGGGCAGGGGCTAGCAAGGGAGAGTAGAAAACATGGAGTGGACAGGACACTCCTCCAAGGGGTAGTTGGTTGTGCGTGGCTCAGAGGAGTCAGACCCAGACCTATCTCCATCTCTGACTTAGCTGTGGATCCCGAGGCAACTGCCTCATGTCCCCCATGTCCTGCTTCCTGGGATGCAGTGTCCTCTGAGGTTCCCCTGGGTTTGATACTAAAGGTGACAGACTCTTCCTGCCAAGTAGGGCTCTGGAGCCTTCTGGATCACTCAATGCTAAAAACACATTTCAAGATTTGAGGAGAGGTTACCTTCACTCCCCTCTGCCCCTTTCTGACCTCTCTGGTCAGTAGACTAGAAAGGAAATGGCCTGTCTTATCTGCAATGTACAAATTATATTTATTCTTAAACTTAGCATGTTTGGAATATTCTCTCTCTCCCCTGCCCCATCCCCAGACACCATGTTCTGAGAATCCCAAGCCACATGGGAAGGTCACCTGTAAACATCAGGACAAGCATCCTGACAGAGCTCCCACCCACAGCCAGCATCCCCTGCCAGCCATGGAAACATGCCATTCGAACATGGCCAAGCTTTGACCTTGGGCAAGCTTACTACATAGTAGTGGATCGCTGGAACACCCAACTTCTGCAACAAGTATAACACAGAACACAAGGGACTGAAAAAATTATACAAAAGTATCTCATAAGCCCGGAATTTGCTTATGAGCAAATATAAAGGCTCATTGTTAATGTCACAAGTCATTGCCCTGTCCTTCCCGTTCTGTCCCCAAAATGCAACTCCTGGCCCTTGTTTCAGCCAAATTTGGGCTCTTGTCTCGGGAAGCTTTCTGCTTCGACTCTGAGCACAGGCTTTTAGATTTTCCAGGTGAGATTTTAAGTGAGGCCAAAGAGGCAGAGATATCTCCCAGAAACCCCTGGGTTTGCCTACCTGAGGTTCTTCATCTGCATGCTGATTCTCCTTTTGAAATCTGCATGTAGGTGAAATTTCAAATCCCAGGCTTTCTCTCTAACTTGTCTATCGAAAAGGTGTCCACATGTGCTCTCGGTGCCAGATGTTCTGAATGGTCCCAGGAGCGAATGTTCCCCGGCCAAAATGTTTGCAAATGCTTCTTGTGGACAACTGTCCTACCACAGTGCACAGGGACTTGCACTAAAAATGGCAGGTCACAGTGACCACAGAGAGAAAGTATGACCAGAGCAAGCTTGCTGTGGCTTCTTTTTAATGACCTAAGTAAACCCACTGCTAAGAAATTATGAGATTTAGGCTGAGGAGCTGGCTCAGCCAGTAAAGTGCTTGTCTTGCAAACACAAGGACTTGAGTCAGTCTCCAGACCCCTATTTAAAAGCCAAGCATGGTGGCATGTGTTTGTAATCCCAGCACTAGGAAGACAGAGACAGGTAGATCCTGGGACTTGCTAGCAGTCCAGCCTAGCCTAACTGGCAAACTCCAGGATATTGAGAGACCTTGCCTTAAATAGATGGTAGACAGAGCCTTAGGAACGTATTGATACCTTAGGACATCCCATGTCCTCCATACACTTGTGCACACAAACCTCCCTACATGAGCTCCTGCACACATCTGAACACACAGTGTGTGTGTGTGTACATATACATATACATATACCAAAATAAAAAAAGACTTGGGAGACTAATTCTCTAACAGAATTAAGTCACTGACAGGCATCCTCTGGCCTGAACCATCTTCAATAGAAGTCTTTATCTTTTTCATTACTCTCAATATAACATGAAACCTGAAAATTGACATCATGTTTTTTAAAATATCTATCCAATTGTTCCAATTTCTTTGTCTTCTAAAACAGAAATAACTGAAAGAAACTTTGATCTAGACTCTAGCTATCTGGACATACAATTACAAGTATTTCTAGATCCCCCATTGGATTAGTGTCTGAGGTTGGGACTTCTCTTGTTATCTATCTTTCCATCTCCTTGACTAGTGAGTGTAGATAGAGAAAAAGTATCACCCATGAGCCAGCCCAGTTGGATCAAGCCCTACCTCTTCCTCTCTTTTCAGGGGACCATGCCTGGGCCATCATTTGACTTGAACCATTCTGCCCTTCTGTGCTGGGTAGAGGTTGCCTCATCCGGGAGCTGGAAGTCAGCAAATAGTTTCCAGGTTCATTCCCACACCAAGGAGCTGCCAGTTAGATTCCAACTGTGGTGGGGACTGGAGGAAGAGGGGGTACAGTCTTTCATTCCTTCTCCTGGCATCGTGGTAGCTTCAAAGAGCAGTTCTGGGCTTGTGGGAAACCTGGGCAGTTTAGTACCCATGGTACTAGTTTTTACAGAAGTCCTATCAGAGTATAAGTCTTCGTCAGCAACAGCACAGGCTTCTGGCTGGAATCTTGGCAGCATGTGTGTGTGTGTGTGTGTGTGTGTGTGTGTGTGTGTGTGTGTGTATCTGTGTCTGTGTCTGTGTCTGTGTCCAAACATTCCAGGCATACAGCAATCCTGGATTAGGAGTTACAATGTTTTCCCTCTATAATTGTAACCCCGGGGTAGATCCCCTACAGTCTCTAAGGTCTGAATAAATTCATGTTCCTTTCCTCCCTCTCCTCTCCTCTCCTCTCCCTCCCTCCCTTCTGCTCTCTTCCTTTGGCCTACCTGACACTTCACAGCCCGATAACAAACTGCCAAATCAAATTTCTTCTGTCTGGCTGATCTAGCACAGTTTTAGTTTTCTGCACTAGACTGCTAGCGGCCTGTAGTTCAGAGCACCTGCAGGAGGCCCTACGTGATAGCCATCTCCTCTGTCTTTCCTATGAACTCCAATTTGCATTAGATTAGCAGTGTTTCACAACCCTCACATTCCCGGTCTCTTTGCACTTACGGGTAACTACGTGACAATTTTGGCCAGGGAAATAAAGAGATTTCTGGGATTTCAAGGGAAATTTTTGCTTTCCTGGGAAGATGAAAGAGATACGAGGGGAGCCACCATTTCCATTCTTCCCTATTTGGAGTGAATATGTGATGCTTGGACCGGCAGCAGCCTCTTTGCATCCCTGAGTCAACAAATACGAGAAGGAAAGAGGGACGTTCTGGAGATGACACCGTGGAAACAGAGCATTGGTTCGTGAGGTGTTGAGCACGAGGTCCACTCTACAGGACCAGTCTAGCCTCCTACATCCATAGTTCAGTACCATCATCCCTGTGACAATCCAGAGTTCCTGAGCTTACCTTGTATCTAGTTCATTCTGGTAACTTTTTCGTCAATTTGACCACGCAGGAACACTGGGTACTGCTCTCCAGCTCCTGCTAGACATTTTCACATACTCTCAAGGCTTCTTCCGAGAAGGGAAGAAATAGATTTAAAAAAAAAAAAAAAAAAAAGGACAAAGGGACATTCCCACAAACAGGGGCGTCACGAGACGGTGCATCAGGGCAGAGACTGACGGGCACAGGCTGCAGTGTGTGACCTCCCCGTTCTCATTTTGAATTGCCCTTTACCCAAAGCTCATCACACAATTCTCATTAGAGCCTTGGGGATAAAAGGGAGTAGGTCAGAGGCAGATTATTTGGGTCAGGGCCAATAATACAGTGTGTCACGGTTCCTCTCCTCTCCTCCTACCTTCTTTTTCACCAAAGTTGGCTGGCGGAGGCACCCATGCTCCCGGGGAGGCCGGCGCTGCTTCCATGCCCATCACTGCTGTTCTCTTGATGGAAGCCCGGAGGAGACCGGTACCCCAGCTAGCCTTGCCCAGCCTTCCTCCCCGGGAGCCGCTTACCCACGGCCTTCCCTTGTTTTAATTAAGTGGACATCTCATTCCCACAGAGGGCGTAGAGCGGCTCTGCTGTTTCTAGTATCTTGAAGCCCAATCAGAATTTTACAAATCCTTAGCATTCTCTAGCAGGAATCTCTTGCGTGCCTCTCCCCCATTCACCTCCTGGGGCAACGGGTTCTTTGGGATGCCTGACCGGGGGCAGAGGGAGGCCCACCCTGCAGGTCACGTGCACAAGCCCTGTTAATGAGAGCCCTGTTTGTGAAGAAAGGGAGGGAATGAGGAGAAACCTCATTTCTCTCCTTCGATTTGTTTTTTGTTTTTTGTTTTTTTTTTTAATCAAATCAAATTCCTAATTACATTTGGCTGGGATGAAATTATGCCTCTGAAGCGCTTCCAGATGGAACTAGGGAAGCGACTTCCCTGAACTCCGCAGCCATTTTTGGTCAGCATTCGGTGTTTTCTCCTGGAGGGGCTGCCAACAAGTGTGCCTTTGCTCTGGGGAACACAGGGTACCCCACCATCCCTCTCGCCAGGGGACTTCAGATACGGCCCGGCCCGAGGGTGGGACTCTAAAAGTTAATCTTGAAGGAGAGCTTAGGGAGTTATTGTCTCCTTAACACCCTAGGGTTCACACCTGACCTGCCCATCCACAGCTGAGCGACACCAGTCAGAGGGCAAGCTCTCTGAGCCTCTGCCTCCCAGCACTCCGGAACATTAAATCATAGGGCTTCTGCACGACACTGATTTCTTTTTCTCCCTCAGAGAGAGGCTGCCCGAGGAGGACACAGCCACTGCTGTAAACTTTGGGCCGCTCACCCACCTAGAACCTTTTCTGTTTATTTGTTTATCTTCTTGGATCCATTGTGCTTAGGACTTTGTAAAACAAACAAGCAAAAAAAAAAAAATGCCAGTTGTCTTAAAGAGATTTCTCTCTCTATCCCTAGCTCACCCTAGGGCCACCAATCCTGGTGTTCTGTTTCCTTGGACCTTATGAGTCAGTCTCCGGGCCCTGACTAATAACTGAGCTCCTCCCCCCAACCCCTCGTGTGTGTGTGTGTGTGTGTGTGTGTGTGTGTGTGTGTGTGAAGTGTGACATTGTAAGTTTCCACAGGATTGTGCACACCCATCACCCAGAGCAGCTAAGCAGACTGGCAGGCAAGGGGTACAGAAGTGTTTGGAGCAGGGCCACATGCCTTGGCAACCACACTGGACACTCTACTTTTATGGCATGTGTCATCACAAACATACAGACAGCTTCCAGCCGACCTTGAGGACAACTCTCTATTAGTTTACGGCTCCCAAACAGAGTGGTACTTCAGTCCCGCCCTTAGCCCAGGGTCTATCTCTTAGAGGCACCGAAGCTATTTCACCTTCTCAGGAAAAAACCAGTTTCCACTCCTTCCCCTTCCCGCCATCCTCTTCTCTCCTTTTCACATTTCAGTTAGACAGGTGGATGATGAAGCATTATGCTTTTTTATTCCTTTAGGGGTTGGGCATCAGACACCGAGCTGCACACATGTTAAGCAAGTGCTCTGCCTCTGAGCTACACTCCCACTCCAGCACCATCCTTCTTTTTTTCTTGGTTTTTCAAGACAGGGTTTCTCTGTGCTGCCCTGACTGTCCTGGAACTCACTCTGTAGACCAGGCTGGACTCGAACTCACAGAGATCTGCCTGCCTCTGCCTCCCGAGTGCTGGAGTTAAAGAAAGAGTAACTGGAGTTAAAGACCTGCGCCGCCACCACCCGGCTAGCACCATGCTTCTTAATCAAACGTTTGGAAAAGTCCTATTGAGATACCATTATATGCAGAACATAACTGTTGGGGTTTGGCTATTAATTCCTGGCTTTAATTCACTGACTTAACACTCTGTGTACTATGTCTTCTTGTCCTTCAAAAATTCCAAGATGGTTTTCAGACTGTTGCCGCAGATACTGTAGAGTGGCTTACTAGATATCTAATCCCAGTTCCACTTTCTTTACCTTTAATACAGGGCCTGAAAAGCTGCTAGTGTCCTCGGGCTCTTTAGTCATCTTCCAGGTAAGAACAGCCATGCTGTGGTCAAGGAGGTGCCCGTAGAAGCCACAAGAAGCATGGCCCCTTCTCAATACAAGGATAAAGCCTCTCTGGGGGAAGGCTTCAGCATCCACATTATTCCTGCCTGAAAGCTCCCTTCCAAACAGGAAGCTCAGCTCAGGACTGCACACAAAGAATGATGGGACAGAAAGACACAGAGAAACTGACAGCACCATGGAGTGGCTGTGCCAGCCCCGGGCTGTTGACCTCCAGACGTCTCATTATTCGAGGAAAATGAAGTTCAACTCAGTAGCTTAAGTCCTTTACCCTTGAATTTTCTGTTATCTGTAACACAACTTGTTCTTAAATTATACAAGTGTGATCCCTTGGAGACACTGGGCATTTGATATATTTCTTTCCTTCATTCCTGATGAATCACAAAATAAAGTGTTAAGTTTTGTTTTGATGAGCTCCAGGAAGGGTCAGAGAGGAGGAATTCGAACCATCCCAAGGTCTCTAAGACTGAGGTTAGCGTGGCTTGTGCTGTGTTGCTCACACTACAGACTTCCTATTCCTTTGCATTGAGGGATTTTTCAAAATTTGACATCTAAAAAAAAGTCTGGATGAGACTCAAGTCTCCTGACATACAAACATGAATGGTTTCACTTTTCAAACATTCCAGCTGAATGTTTGCTGAAGTTTTTTATCTCAGGGAAACTATTTGCTGAGGTTCTAATATTATGTAAAATACAGAAGTAAGACTCCCCCCAGAGGGTTTGGATTACTATTTAGCTTTATATTTCTTCTGGTGCCTCCAATAAATCATGAACTTCCTCAGAGATGTTAGAGGGCAGCCTATGTCTTTGACTGCAAATGACAAGCCATGAATAATGCACACACGTCTCTTGTGGAGGTTTCTAAACCACACAGCCTGTTTCCTTTGGACTCTGGCTTGTTTTTGGACAATTGCTCAGTGAAGCCTGGCTTCTGATGAGTTGAATAAGCTTGAGGCTGGTCGCTTCCTCTTTATCCTTAGAGTCAAGACCAACACCAGGAAATCTCAGATATTAACAGGTGGCTGCAACTTCCAAAAATGAAACCGGAAAACCCCACAGAAGGCTTCCGGTATGTTTTTATCTTTGTAATGAGACTAAAAACTCCTAAAGGACATCTTGGTTCTCTACAAATAAGTCCTAAAGTAGAAAGTCTAGACCTTAATTGTGGCCAAATAAATATTTCTTGTATGGGAAGATGGATGGATGGATGGATGGATGGATGGATGGATGGATGGATGG